>JAODPA010148102.1:0-15213 GCA_025585075.1 Nepenthes mirabilis
AGCTATAATTTATTGTGAAATTAAACTATATGTATACGTATATATTCAACTAAAATTAAAAAAATGAAGTTATTGAGATGTTTTAACAAATACCACACAAAACCTTAATTTGTACTTAAAAGCCCTAAAATACCCCTTTAAACCCTAATCTCACCCAGTGAGATGGGTCCTCCCTTGCCCCCTCTGTTCTCATGCATGTAGCCGCCGCCCCCTCCCCTTTAATATTGTTTAACTTAAACAAAAAATTAAAAAGAAATCAAGTGGAGCCACATTCCCTTCCTCACCCTCAAACCCTAATCCTCCTGTAAACATTAAACTTAGTTGCCCTTCTCATTTTCACCATCAACCCTAGCTCCTGGAGAGGGAGTGGTGGCAGAGAGAGAAAAAAAGAAGAAAAAAGGGATAGAAGAGGGACAACCCTCAACAATTCTTAACCTATCATCCTTAGAGCTGAGCCTTGTCGTGTCATTTTAGAGATACATTCTAGGGGAGGCTTTGGTAGCTGTTCGTGGTGAAGTTTTGCTATTTTTATGTACACTGAGGCAAGTGAAAATATTTCTTTCATTGGATACTCTTCACTCTCCTTGTTAATCTAAGAAATATTCTTTCGCCTAGGTTTCATAAGTTAAAACTAATAATAAATAAATATACATAGTGTATGTGAAATTTTATGACTGTTTGAATCTTTTTATATTAATTTTAGGGCAACATTTGACTATTATTTGACTATTATTTGTACTTACCAAAAAGAAAAAAAAAAGTTTGACTATTATTTGAACCTGTATTCAAACGTTGTATGTGATTTGGCTAGTGTTTGAACAATATTTGAATGTCGCAGTGCAAATGGCTAGATCTATGTATTTCTTCCTTGAATTTTGGTTATTTATAGTTTTATAATTATATACTCTAAGATAGATAACTTCTAATATTACGGTTTTATTACTTATTTATCATAAATTGGTTGATTTATGGAATACTTGACTTTGCATGTGATCAGCTTGCAATGCCACTTCGAATGCCAAAGATAGGCTCGAGCTAGATTGGTAGATTTATAGGCCTAGTTGCATGTTCTTTAAGGATATATCTTGGTGGATGTATTTTTGATTAGCCGTAAGCTTTAGATTTTAAATTTCATAAAAAATGGTGTCTTTTTATAATGTTAACGGCCAATTTTTGATCGGCATGTGAGGTGGCATTCGAGTGTCTAACATATTTTCGGATGAAATTGAGTTTCTAGAAAACTATGATCTTAGTGAGTTAGACTATGGGTCAGAGTGTCGGGTAGACCCCTCGGTAGAGTTTATGTTGCAACGTAATTGTGGTGTGCAATATGTCATTCGAATGTTAGAAGACTAGGATATTGGTTTGGCTTTGATTTTTGATGTAAGTGCTAGGGTGACTTGCATAATTGTTAATGCCAAGGTTTAGAGTAATAGTGGACCCAGTAGGGTGCCTATAAGGCCCGCATTTAACTATACTAATATTTATTCTGGAATATAGTTACGGAGCAAATTGAATCCAATGGACCGGTGTAAGCACTATTAATAGACCAATTAGTAACCGAATTAAATTCGGTTGCGGAGAAAGGACCCGGGCGACAATGTGACTAAAATTCAGCTAAGATGGTAGCCAAAATTCAGTAAAGGGGGAAACATAAAATCTGATTTTCTGCTCCATCACCGTAGCAGCAACTACGACGCCAAATTTGAAACTTTTTCCAACCAAGATATGACCTGGTTCAGTAGCCTCACCACACATAGCAAATTGGGGAAATAGAGAAGCAGCTTATGGCTGCATACATCAGCAACTCAAGCAGCAGCAGCTTATGCAAAAGGTAGCCTGGTAGCATTAAATCAGCAAGGAAGAGGCAGCAATATAATTCAACGGATATTTTCCAAAGGCACGGGGCGGCTGCTGGTACACTTAGCCAAGTAAAATGAGAAGGGAGCAGCTTACCAGCTCTTGAAGTAAGCAGCAGCAGCATCAAATTACGGTGGGACAGAAGCAGTAGGAGCAGCTGAAATTCCAAGGAGAAAAGTGATGACACAGGCAGCTCCAACATCAGCCATCTTCAGCCAATAAACCAGCAACACAAGGCAGCATAATTAGGAGCCAATATAAGTGATGATTCAGCACTAATTAAGGCCACACGGTTGGAGTTCAGGAGGGGAAATTAGGAGGTGTTAGCTGGGCTGGTGACTCTGCGCCTCAACTCCAAATTGTTATAAGGGACATGTGAGGTAGAGAGGAGAGGAATAAGGAAAGAAAATCGTGAGGAAAGGAAGAGAAAACAGAAGAAAAACAAAAGGAAACCAGATAGAACCGAGAGGGAATTAAGGAGCAAAACCAATAGAAGAAAAGAGTGTAGCTGAATATTTTGGCGAGTGTATACGAACTTTCCTTCAATTGTTGTTGTTTATTTTCAATTCCATAAGTATTAATGTTTTAATACTTAATTTGTCTTATATTTTTGCTCGTTTCATCATAATAACATAAGATATACTTGGCTGCATTTTGGAGATGAAAGTTAGTAGCAGAACAACCTCTATAATTTGGCTAAACTGGTGACCAAATGGTTTCTAAACCGGCCCAAATTTTGTGTCCAACAAGCTTAACATTTTAATTATGTTGTGACCAAACGGCTTATGAAAGTGAGTTGAACTAGACACTGAACCAGTCTCACATCAGTAACAGAACCAACCTCAGTAGTTATGCTGATATTCGAAATTCCAACCTATGAACTTGGCCCCAAATTGGTTGAACCGGTAGTCACAGTGACTTAAGTACCTTGTGGTGATATTAAAGTAACACCCTATAAAAATTTGGCCTTGAACTGGTCACCAAAATAGAAACCGAATCCGGCTTCATCAGAAGATGTTGAAGCAAAATCTTTGTCTGCAAAATATGACCTAAACCGGCTAAAAAATTAGCTTGGACCAGCCATGAACCAAATAATTTCTTAAATGTGAGTCTCTTAGCTGTAAGAGGACTCTCCAAACCGGTCAAAAACCAGTCTTGAATTGGCCATAAAACCAGGGATAGCAGAACTAGTCTCTGAATATCCATACTGATCCTGAACCTGGCAGGTTGTGAAAAATGGACCAAATCAGACCTAATTCGGTTGAACCAGTAGCAGACCCCGCCAAATTACTAAGTCCTAGGATTGAACTATCAACCTATAAAACAGATGCCAAAAATATTTTGAATCAGTATATGAACCGGCCCCATAAAATAGACCAAGCCGACCTCAATATCTTTGATGCTGAATCTGGCAGTTTGAGGAAATAGACTGAACCAGCCCTGAGCCGATTGAACCAACACCTAGCCTGGCCAAGTCATCAAGTACTAAGGTTGAACTGTCAATATATAAAATTGTGTAAAAAAACACTTTAAAATTATCACTAAACCGGGCCTTAGAAGCTACCAGAACTGACCATAAGCCTTCTAGATATGCTGGAGTTATAACCACTAAGCCGATTTAGCTCTAGTTTTCAAACTAGATGAATCGGTACCTAAAAATTTACTAGGATAATATAAGATAATAATAAAATATTAACCAATAAAAATGAGACCAGAACCGGTACCCGAATTGGGCTCCAAATCAGCTAGATGAATCGGCCAGCATGCTGAATTTTTGGCTCACATATATAGTAAATGGGTTCATCAAGCCGGATTATAAGCTGTAGAAAAATTAGAATGGATTGACCCATGAACCAACCAATCGGTCACGAACCAAAAACTGAGTCTTTAAGAAATTGTACTAAAATTGATTAAAAAAATTAACCCAAGTTGGCTCCAAGCCATCTATCAAACCGGCAACAAAATCAACTGAATATATTATATATTAAATTGCAATTTATGATTGCATGTTCGATATTATGAAAAAATATATGAAAAATGTGAAAATTTTCATATGAGGTTTTTAGCATGGGTTAAGAAATTGGATTAAGAAATTATTTTCATTAGTGATATTCTCTAACATGTTTTAGGATATTATAGTAAAAATTTGAGGACTGCCCATTAATCGTGGGGGTACTTTTGGCGCTGTATTTTTTTATTTGGCATCGTATATTAGATTAAAAGTATACCACTCACCATGGGGTGTTAAATTGCTGGGTTTGTGCCTTAAATTATGTAAAAGTATATACAATTTTTTTCTCGATTGACCGCTCCGTTAGCTGGTAAGGCCTACTAGTCCTAATCTTTAAAGACAGATGATAAATAAGACTTAGTAAAAGAAAAGTTAAGATTTATACATGTTTTATATGAATCATATTCCTTTGATATCTGTACATGTCTATTTGAAGTATAAATATATATTTCTTTATTTATTTGTACCTTACTAAATATTTCGCTCAATTGTTTACTGTTTTCTAACCTCTCTGATGGCGATCAGGAGTTTATTCCAGATGAGTAGGAGTAAAAACCAGAGTGATTTAGGCTAATACGTTTACTGTATTTTGATGAAATATAGTGATTGTATTAGAGTATGTAATAGATTTTATAATGTAATGAACATGATTTTATGCTTCCGCGAATTCTTATTATAGTTATTAGTTATATTTCCACAAATTTTATGGTAATGAATTTTGATTCTTAGTAAGCATTTCTGAAAAGTTCGATACTATAATTTTCATGCATATAGTGTTGGCGCCACTTATGCATGTGACAATAATATGAATCCTGTGTGTATTATATATGCGTTATTTATACATGTATATTATTTAGTATAAGTATTTATGAATGTAAGTGGTGGGAAGGTGATCCGTGACAGTGCCACATTGAGAGTATTTAGTATCCTCAGGAGTCTTCTCTTATACTTTCTGTGAAGTATCGTATTTCTTAATTGGAATCCGGTTGAGTCCCGGCTGTAATATGACCGTCAGATTAATACAAACCTATACTAACCCTATACAGTAAACAAATTTCCAACAAAATTGTGACAAATCATATTTCTATCGAAAATCTAGTAGAGTTTCGTCTATAAAATGAATATCCGCTAAATACAAAACCTGTATAAATTCCTATACAATATCCACAATTTGTATACAACATATACATAGGATCCCAACTGCCATAAATAGACAACGTGTGGCGCCGACGTCATAACTTTAGGTAAGACGTCGGTTCAAACGAGATGCCACTAGGTACCAAACATAACTGTAAAACCTGTGAAAGCTACTACATCCATCAAGGCTTACTGCAAATCCATCCAAGCAGTTCACGAGAGTCTTAAAATGTTCAGTTCTCTGTCAGGGCTTACTCCTAACCCAGATAAAAGTACGATTTTTTGTTGTTCAGTAAGCGAGATCACTAATCGGGGTATCCTTGACATTCTCGGGTTTAGATTAGGCACTCTCCCTGTCAAATACCTCGGGGTCCCCCTCATAACCTCTAAACTCTCTATCTCTGATTGCAAACCGCTCCTCGATAGAGTCCAGCAACGAATTTCTTCCTGGAAGAATCGCTGGCTCTCCTTCGCGGGTAGGCTTCAATTGATTTCCTCCATTCTATCCACAATCCATAACTACTGGGCCTCCCTATTCATCCTTCCTAAATCCATCTTGAAATGCATTAAAAAGTCTATTCACACCTTTCTATGGCACAGATCCTCTGATGGTCGATTCTCTGCAAAGGTTGCTTGGATTGACATGTGTTCTCCTAAAGAGGAAGGCGGGTTAGGAATCAAAAACTTGATCGCATCTAATAAAGGATTGTTGGCCCGCAATTTCTGGAGGATTATTTCTAAGGATCCAAGCTCCATTTGGGTTGCATGATGTTACGATCATCGTATCAAAGATCGATGCATCTCGACCATCAAAGTTCCGGATTCTGCCCCGTGGAGCTGGAAAAAGCTGATGAAACTCCGCTGTACCCTGCGCTCTAAGATTCGGCATTAAATCAGTAACGGAATTGACACTTTCCTTTGGCTTGATACTTGGCATCTGCTCGGCCCTGCTTTGCAATAGATCTAACGAGAGAATCAGGTGTATAACATGGTTGCCATTAGATACTAAGGTCAAGGAGAATATCAGAAACGGCGTCTGGAAATGGCCAAACCCGTTTGATATGGAGGTTGCTGGGATCTTAAATAACATGCCTTCATATCTCCCGGACCGTCCCGCAACGATGTGGTAGTTTGGACTGCAGATCGAAGTGAGACTTTCTCTTCAAAATCTGCGTATGGGATTTTCCGAGAGCCTAAAGCTGCGGTAGAGTGGTCTTGCCTTGTCTGGGGCCCCATGGTCATTTCAGCTCATACCTTCATCCTCTGGTCGGCTATCCGCCATAGACTTAGCACTCTTGATAGGATTGGCAATTACCTTCATATTCCTGATGCATGCATCCTCTGTCCCAATGGAAGGGATTGTCATGATCACCTTTTTTTTTATTGCCATTTTTTCTCGGTTGTCTGGCGACAAATGCGCCATAGGACAGGGTGTTGCTGGCCCCGCTCCAATTGAAAATCAAACATCTTATGGGCTGCTAATCGTTGGAAGGGCAAAAACCTCAAAGCCTACTCTTATCGGCTCATCCTTGCTGCTTCTGTCTATTTCATCTGGAAAAAAAGTAATCATCGTATGTTTAAGAAAATGAGGACGCTTAACGAAACCCGAATGATTACCCTGATCTCTGCGGCAGTCCGGGGGAAGCTAGAGGTATCTCATAATGCCACCACGGTACAGGACAGGCAGGTTTTGAACAGATGGAACATCCCTAATACAAGCTTGCACACGGACGTTTTGAATTCCGATTGACAGATGGTTGTCTTGCTGACGTGATTCCTTTGGAAGCTGGAGTGATTGATGATGCGGTTGGTTGCTGTATTGCAGGATGGTTTGCTGGCCAGAGTGATTTATGTTTCACCTTAAGGGGGGAGTCGCTCTGCGCATGATGAATCCAGAGTGGCCAAGCGTTTGATGAATCCGGAGTGCTTTGTGGCATCTTGATGGCCGGAGTGTGTTTTGGTTGCTTACCGTCAGGAGTGTGTATTCTGTTATCCTTGGACGGAGTGGCTCTATTCTTTTATCCAGAGCCTTATATCCGGAGTGCCCTCTTGTCCTGTTAAAGGATGGAGTGGCCTTGTTTCCTTTTCCGGAGACCTTTATCCCAAAAAAAAAATCAAAAAAAAAAATTAAAAATCAATCAAGTCCCTATGGGCTGGAGTCCTTTTGTCCTTAAAGATGGAGAGTTCTCTCGCCTTGTAGTATCTGGAGCTCTATAAGGTCGGAGCAAGCCTTGAAGGTCGGCATGCTTTATGTGCTTCTCGGACGGAGCAGCTATATGCGTTTTTTTTCCGGAGTGCCTCTTTACCCTCTATTGGATGGTGTGCTTTCTTTCTTTGGACGGAGTGACATTGTTGCGGTTCCCGGAGTTCCTTTGTTCCTTTAAAGGGGGAGTGGCCGGAGTGATTTTTGGACGGAGCGTTTTATTGGACGGAGTGTTCTGTTATCCTTGGTCGGAATGGCTCTGCTCTCTTTTCCGGAGCCTTATATCCGGAGTGCCCTTTGTCCTTTCAAAGGACGGAGTGGCCTTGTTTCCTTTTCCGGAGACCTTTATCCAAAAAAAAAAAAAATCCCTGAAGGCTGAAGTGCCTTTATCATTAAAGACGGAATGTCCTTTCGTCTTGTCGATTCCGGAGCTCTTTAAGGACGGAGCACTCCTTGACGGCCGGAGCTCCAAAAGGACGGAGCTCTTTGGTCCTTTTATCCAATGTGTTTTTGCCAGAATTCTTTCATCGTTTTTTCCTGAAAAAAAAAATTTGGCTAAGTGTTACAGAAATTCGGAATCCGGAGTGTTCTTGTACGCTTATATGGCTGGAGTGGCCTTCGTGCCTGTTGCTACTATAAGTAGCGGATGATGACTCCCTTGTCCGGAGTGATTTTTGTTCGCCAAAGACCGGAGTGGACACTCGCTGATTAAGTCCGAAGTCTAACTATATGGACGAAGTGGCCACTTGTTCTCTGTAAGGATGGTTTGGTCTTTTTTTGCTCAATGATAGGAGAGGGCCGAGCTGCTTTTTGCTCACTATTGGACGGAGTGGATTCTGCTCTCTATTGGACGGAGTGGATTGGTAGTTGAGTCTGGAGCGTTATTTGTACAATTGCTGACCGGAGTGATCCTCATTCATAAGCTGACCGGACTGTCTTCTTCTGATGCTTTCCGGTGCTTACTATTTTCGGAGTGCGATTCAATTACTGAGCAAGATTTGTGTTCTCTTTTTTTTTTTTGGTAAGTGATAATATCATAATGGGGATTTGTGTTTCTCAACGATGTTTTAGTCAATGTATTCTTATTTTTAATGTCATTTGTCATGGTCCTGGAGACTCCCGGTTTCTATATTTCTTTTTTCAAGTCGGCAAAATACTTGGTAAAGAACACAACTGTTTGTACATATCATTTAAATTTAATGCAATTAATTACTTACTAAAAAAAATACTACATCCATCAATACACTGCGGAATTAAGTTACAAATCTATTAATATAATACAGTTTCATCGATATACATATGCGTGTTCAATATAATACAGTGTACTCAAAGACATACAAAATATCATAAACTAAATCCTAAAAACTATGCAATGCATGATCCATGGCCTATCCTGCTCCTATGACCTACTCGGTCTCATCTGGTATAAGAGCATGCTCATCTGGAAGGAAGAAGAAGTAAGGGTGAGCCAACAACTCAGTAAATGCATCATAAATAAATAATAAATAATATATATTCAAATGAAACATGAAACAGAACGAAAGCATTATAAGAGGATATGTAGAGATATAAAATATAATTTAATGCACTTTTTAGAATTTTATTATTCTTTACGAATCAGGATTAGTAAGCCTTACTAACTAAATGTACGGGAGAACAATGAAAAGATCATGATAAGCTTATGATCTAAGGTCATACGCTCTTATTATCTACCCAGAGGTGGGTCAAACAAATCACATATGCTCCCATGTCTCTCAGGGCCCAGAGGCAGTCATCGTCATTCCACAATAATATCTTAAGGCTTGTCAAGAGTATCATCTACTACAATACGTGGTCATAACAATCCTTGAGTCTCCATTGTCATACCAATGGCATGCCAAGGGTTATTGCCTTCTAAAATATGAATTTGTGGTCCTAATTTCATGATTTTTTATTCTTTTTTAGAGAATGTCCACCATACTTTTTTCATAATATCTCTATCCGAGTGAACAAATTAATCATATAACCAATTGTGAAATTTTTCTTTGAATACTCGCATAATTTCATCTTTCTTTCGGATTTAAATCTTTTTACGACTTAGTTTATGTACATAAATATCGTAAAGCATTTGAAAGAATAGGAATTCTTACCACTGAGAGATAATTATAACTTTAGGAGCTTCCAGACAACGTTTCATTCACAAACAGATCACAAACATACTTTTTTGGAGCACATTAATATACATATGTAAATAAACTAGCTTACATAATAATTAAATAAGGTGAAATCATGCAAAATTCTATATTGCCTTGGGTGAACAATAATAGTGCACTTTTTAGAGCTTTTGGATATGCCAAATGGGCCAATATTTCAAAAATCAAACACCCAACTGATGGATATATATATTTAGGATATGGGTAATTCATAATTGAGGGCAAAACATGCATAAAATTTGAAATGGTAGGGGGTACCTGAGCTGGGTGTGGGTCTAGGGTTTGGCGAAGCTAAACCATGCAAATCGAATGGAAAATCGGGCATTAAACAACAAATAAATTATACTAGGATCATGAGTTCCACGAAATACACATTTTGGGTAGATACCGGAACGAAAATACCTGAAAAAATGAATAAAAATCAAAAGAGAGAATAAAAAGGGTATGTGAGCACTTGCCTCGACCCGATCTACGATTTTTCCAACTAGCTCCAAGTCAGAATCGAACTCGAAAGTCTCCATTTGCTCCTCCTCACTCTCTTCTCCATGCCCTCTCTCTCTCTTCCTCTCCAATTTCCTCCAAAACGTGTCCCATAATAGATAAAAAGCCCACACATGGCTTTTATGCGAACCGAAGCTCGAGCGTCGTCTGCGGCGCACAGGAGGCGCGCCTGAGCTGCATCTAGCGCCTGTTGCAGGAGCTTGAGCTCCCAGCGGGCTGCCCGGAACCGTCGTCTGATTTCGACTCCGAAATATATTTTGCTCACATACCTCGAGCCTATTTTTGATTATATTAATTCAATACTCCGAGATTACCATAATTTATAACCCGAATTATATTTATAGATTAATATTTTGAGATTACAATGCCGGTTCTCAATTCTACAAATTTCGGGTCTTTGGCCCTTCGATCCACTTCCTCCCGTGCCTTTGGATCTCAATTTACTTATATTAACTTAATTACACATATATACTATGTTCCAAAAATCAGTACCTTACAAAAATAATTACAACACAGGATCCACATGGCCATAATATATTCGGTGCCCCAACGTCGTATTTTCGGACACAACGTTAGACATAGAGATGTCACTAGGTACTTGTATACAAACCATATCCATCACATATGCAACGGAATAAAACTATCTGTCCATTGTCCATATACAAGTGCATGTCCATCAATAATATACACAAAGTACTCCATAAGTACAAAGTCATAAACTCTAAGTCCATAAGATCATTCTCCAAGTCTTAGTGCCTAGCCGACTTTTATACCTCTATCTCATCCCAATGGGTATAAGCTCGTACTCATTTGAAGGAAAGAAAGTAGCAATAGTAAGTCAAATGCTCAATAAGTGTAATATAATCAAAGAGAATAAATGATATATATAATATAGAGTAGAGGAAGGATGTAAAAGAATAATGAAGGTACGTAAACATAAAACATGACCAAATGTACTTTTCAAAAAATATTTATCTTTTATATTACATTTATCCTTTCTTTAGGTTCTAAAACATGTATAAACTTATTTTCTTTGTGGAACAGGGCCAGTTGGCCTTACCAGCTAACAGTGTAGTCAAATCGAGAACAAGAATATGTATGTCCCCATACATTCTAAGGTGTTAATCACGAACCTTGAATTTAACATCCTATGGTGGACAGTATGCCTTTTATCTGATATATAGGGTTAGAAATAGATAACATATACACCACCAGAACATCTCTCATGGTCCAGGAGCAATTTCTCGATTTGTGACAGTAATATCCTAAGGCATGTTAGGGAATACTACTATCTGAAATATAAATCCTTGATCTAGACTCTTAGTTACTTATTTTTAAGTGAAGGTTCTACCATAAATATATACAGAAGTTCTAACTCTATGGAAAACAAATCATTAGATATAACATATTATGGAGTTCCCTTTAGGTACTTTGCATAACTTTTATAATTCATGATACAGATACAGATAATCATTTTCTTATGTATTCATGACTTCACATGCTTTCAATTATATACATAAATCATTATAAAACTTGAAACATATAAGAAATTCTTACCACAAAGCACCGAACATAACTTTAGAATATCTGGACAATAGATCCCTTCGTAATTACATATAACATAATTTTTGGAATATATAAAAGATAACATACAGAATGTACATGTAGGTAAATATCTCGATTCACGTTCGATAATATTTTCGGAATGTGTAAAATTAACATATACAAATTACATGTATATAAATATCAATTAATCAGAGTACCCAAGTCCATGAAGTTAGGATTTTCAAGATTTTTTTTTTGGTAAGTAAGTGTGTATTTTGGATTTATTGGAGAAAAAAATTACAAAGCACAATGTTATAACTCCAAGTTTTTTGACTTGGAGTTAGAACAAAAAAAACTAGAGCATACCCCGAGCGACAAGTACATCAGATAAAACCACAAAAAACCTCTAGGAGGAGCAATCAAACCAAAATAAAGAAAATGAACGAGTCATTTTACATGAGCATGTAACCAACAACCCAAATGCATCCCAAAACAAACAGGAGGCAAATCGGCAGGGCCATTAGCATCCAAAAATTCCTACATCAGGCACATCATCAATCACACAGGGCCCAACAGCAGCAAGACGGCATGTACTACCGAACAGCAATACTGGCCAACAACCATTCCGGTTTGAGCAGCAAGGCAGAAACCCAGGGAAACAGAAGACAAAACCTTCGACTGCCATTCCATCATCAGCACCAAATCTGACTGGCACGGCAGGGGCATGGAGCATTCTGCCAACAGTCACTTGCACTCAGCAAGCTGTGAAGGTCAGCATGTCATCAGGAAAACTGCCAGCAGACCATACCACAACATCACGAGCTCATTGGCAGCACTCTCAGCATGAAATCCCCACAAACCAAGCTACTAAAAGCTGTAGCATCAACCAGTATTTAAATCAGTACAACAAATTAAGCCAGAGCATCCAAAAATCAGTCTGGATCAGCAGCAGTCTGTACCACAACTCCCAGAATCCAGGAGAGGCACTAACAGCAGTAGCTGTTGAAACAGCAGCTTCAGCATCATTACAAAAAAACACCACTGCAAGCAGCAGCCCGGAGCTTCAGCAAGGGGTCAGGGCGTTGCCATTTCAGCTCCAGCAAATACATCATTTACTGCACTCAAATTTGGACACAGCAGCAAGACCAAATGAGCCAGTGGTCCACCATCAGCACAGGCCAGCCACGAGAAGCCTAAGCAAGGGAAGAGATGAATTAACATCCACAAATCCACAGCAATTGCCCATTTCCCCAATTGTACTTCCAACGGGCAGCAGATGCAACAACAAATAAGCCACTTCAACCAAGCAGTCCAAGAGACTTCAAAACAAGCAGAAGGCCACCACCAACACAAAAGGACAGATTTTAGCCACCAGGAAGCAGCCTTCAACATCCATTGGTCAGCAGCAGCAACAACTACATGCATCAACACGAGAAACATGGATTGAATCGCTGGGCCATTCAGGCACACAGCAAACCATTGGGCATCATTACAGCCCACACACAGATAGGCACCATCTCAACAAGAAAGAAATAAAGCCGTCAAAAAATCCACAACCAGTTACTCAGCCCTCAGCAAGGGTCCCAATCCATAAACACACGGGCTCCCCCACCTCAAATCAAATGGGACACACAGCCAACAGAGCAACACCATAGGACTTTCGGCAGCCCCACTTCCTCCAAGATGAGACAGCAGCCCACAGAGAGCAGCAACTCCTACACAGTAACTTCTGCCAAGAACAGAAGGAAAATGGCAACTGGACAGGCCAAGCCTAATCCATCACCCAAAGAGGTTCACTAGAATCCGACCAGAGCCTTGCCAAATCAACCGCACACCACCAAAGAGATCCAATTCCAAGCAGCACGAGCCCCCAACCTGTCCTCCTGGAAAGAAGCTCAAAGGCAGAGGCGCCATAGAGTCGGCATGACAACACAGTCAATTGCGGCAGAACTAGAGAACTTCAAAAGAGCCCAATCAAGCTTCAAACAGCTTCACCAAAATCCAAGATCCAGTTGACTAGATAAAAATCAGGAAGACATAGGAAGCAGCTCCCGAAGCCACACATCTGAGAGAGACCAGCATTCGCAGAAAGATCAAAGGCATCCAACAGGTCCACGGTCGGCACTTCAGAGCCACTGCCAAGCTTCACCAAACCAGCACACCACGGCATCCCCCAAAACCGTCCACCAGAATGGAAACGCCCAGGCAACGGCACCTCAGAGCCAGCACCCAGACCTTCGAAAGCCCATCCCAATCTGAATGGTCGAGACGAGGCAAAAACTAATCCCAGGCAAACCAGGGATAACAAGAAGCGAGCTGGAGAGAGATGCAAGGGCTCAAAGGACGAGCGCCATCGCACTCTCAGAGGCCATAGGATTTTCAAGATTCTAAGACCAAATCGTGCATAAACCCTAAATTTTGTGGGTAAAAGTGTTGGGGTGCAGGTTAGGGTTTCCAAGTGCACAAAACCACATAAAACTACTAAATCGGACACCCAATCGATAAATAAACATATACAAGATATGAGTATCCATAATTTAAAGCCAACTCATGCATAAAACTGTATGCCCTAGTGTTTCATGTGCTAATTCCAAGTCAAAAACTTGGAGTTACCACATTGATTTTTGGTAATTTTTCTCCCATAAATCCAAAATACACACTTACTTACCAAAAAAAAAAACTCATGCATAAAACTCAAAATAAATAGGTAAAATCATTCTGGGCACGGGGTAGTGTTCCACGTATGAAAAGCCAGTCAAAACTAAATAATCGGACATAAAATCTACATATATACATGTTCAAGTTATGGGTAATATAAAATATAAACTTAATCGGGTATCGGAACGAAGATATCTAAAGAAAATGGAACAAAAAATGTAAAGAACGAAGAAAGGTATAAGTGCACTTGCCTCGGCCCAATTTATCACTTCTCTACTAGCTCTAAGCTGGATTTCAACCCGAGAGTTTCGATTTTCTCCTTCTCTCTTCTCCTTCGTGTTCTCTCTCTCTCCTCTGTCCTAGATCCACCAAACTTTACACGGAGAAAGAGCCATTATGGCTTTATAAGACACTGGCGCTCGAGCACCAGTCGAGTGCTTACCAAAAAAAACCAGTAGAGTGCTAGTCGAGCACCAGCGTTACAAAGGGGCCGCGCTTGAGCTCTCGTCGAGTGAGCCTCGAGCACGCGGTTTTGCCAAACCTTGTCCCGGGTGCACTCGAGTGCGCCTCAGGTGTGATGATTCTGCCCAGCGAGACCTGGGCATGCCTCTGGCACTGGCCTCCCGATTTTTCTTTTAAGCTTATGGTACTAATTTTCTGAGCACACTTAAACCTAATATTGATTATACTGTCTTAATTACATGCAATTATGATATTTTAAAACTGATACATTATAACTCTCCCCCATTTATAAAAATTTCGTCCTCAAAATTTAAAAAACCTGAAAACATAACAGTTGGGGAAAATCCTTTAAGAATTTCTTCTTCGGGTTCCCAAATCACTTTCCTAATTAAGTGACTTATCCTAGAAAGTCTTAACCTATTGAATTATTCTAACTCCCACAAAGGCTTAAATTGATCACATATTTTCCTCAACCATCGGTACAAGGGAGACTTCATGACAATCCACAAAATCTGTAGACAGTCCAGATTTATTGGCTATTTCCTCGACTTAATTCAAATCCTTGAACAAACTAATGAGCTTCTATTTTAGTTCATCCTAAGCCTAAAAAATAATCATTCACTAGGATTCTCAATCTTATTCTA
>JAODPA010148113.1:0-15213 GCA_025585075.1 Nepenthes mirabilis
GATCCGAACCCGATTACTAATTCTTTTTAGATTTTAACAAAAATTTGGGTTGTTACAGTTATTTGGCACTAGTTGAATTTACATATAATAACAACTATCAAACTAACATCGGCATGGCACCTTTTGATGCATTATATGGGATAAAATATAGATCGCCAATTTACTAGGAGGAGACCAGAGACAAAATTTTAGGTCCTGAAATTGGAAAAGAAATTGCGAAGAAAATTAAACTTATTCATGATAATCTAAAAATTGCTCAAAACAGACAGAAAACTTATACGGACCAGAGGAGGAAGGAGTTGAGTTTTGAGGTAGGAGATATTATTTTTTTTTTGAAAGTTTCATCGTCTAAGGGAACGTACAGGTTTGGGATAAAAGGGAAACTGAAGCCGTGGTTCATAGGTCCATTTGAGATTTTGGAAAGGATAGGGGAGGTAGGTTACCCGTTGGCCCTACCACCTAATCTAGCTGACGTACACGATGTATTCCATGTATCAATACTTTGAAAATACATCCATGATCCTGCACACGTGATTGAGTACGAGCCCTTGACTATTGAAATGGATTTATCCTATGTCGAGGAGCCGACACAGATTCTAGATCACAAGGATCAGAGGTTGCGCACTAAGATCATTTCCCTTGTGAAAGTACTCTAGAAGAATCATTCACCGGAAGAGACCACTTGGGAGCACGAGGAGGAAATTCAAAGTGAATATCCTCACTTGTTTTCTTGGGGTATGTAGCTCTGTTTAATTTTAAAGATGGAATTTTTTTAAGTGGATAAGAATGTGAGATCCCAATCCTGAAACATGTTAATTATGGATTAATTATATAAATGAAAATCATGTTTAAATTTAAAAATGTGAAAAAATTTGGTACCGAAGTAAAACAAGGTGAAATGGCTAAGGGAGCACAGGGCGCTCTAGCACCGCTCGAGCGCCCACTTGAGTGCCAAAATGCATGAGAAACTGCTCGCAGACTGCTCGAGGCAATGCAGGAGTAGCCCCCGACTACGAGCAGGGCGCTCGAGCGCTGCTCTAGTGCACTTCTGTGCAAACGGCAGCTCGAGCATCGCTCGACGGGCGCTCATCCGGCATTCCATGGGTAAGTCACGTGGTTCCTTCTTCTTTGTGTTTTTAAGGGAAGTTGGGGTTCATTTTAGTAACATGCATGACAGAATGGGAAGGACAGAAGAGAGGAAAGAGAGGGAAGAGAAAGGAAAGGGGAAATCTTCCCATCCACTTCGATCAGAGTCACGGTAACTGTAAATCGAGCTCAGGCAAGTATATCTTGGACGTTATTTTCTATTTTTACTGCTTTCCTATAGCTCTAAAAGTGTATTTATACTAGAAAAACATGATTCTGTATATTTACTGTAAATAATACCTGTTTCTCTCGATTAATTGGTCAGATTTTAAGTTTATTTGTATATACTACCGATTATACCTCTGATTTCATAAAAATACATGCATTCAGTGTCCGTTTATTATTTGATAGTTTTGACTAAACCCTAGGTACGAAAATGAAGGGTTTTAATGATTTTTACCCATAATTTCTGTTATGTAAAACTTAATCTGTACTGAAATAAAGCTCATGATGCATTCTGCATCTGAAAGTTTTTTACGGACTTATACTGATAAATTACTGTGAACTTCCGAAACAAATCTGAAGGGTTTTAAACTATTTCTGTATATTCTGAAATGAAACTAAATGATTATAAACTGTTACTATCTGTTATGAAACTGGCTGAAGAGTTATTGTGAAACTCTGACTGATTTTTAAAACTGAAAAAAGTTTTCAGTTATGAAATAAGAAGGAAAAATATTTTTGATACTGTTAATTAGGACCCGTGACGGATATACAGTCAGGTTAGGTTTTTTGACATGCCCTAGAACATTATGGTGGTAATCGAGGATAATTTTATCCATGGAGTTATATGTGATCCGCCTTTCCCCAAGATATTAACCTAGAGGGTAGTTACTATTACCAGCTGGCATTACTATATTGAATCCCGTGAGATGGGATGTCCCACTAGACGACTACTGTTACTGGCCTTGATTGTGTGCGTAACACAATCTATTATCGATTATTCGCCTACTATACTAGTAGGGTTTATTGGTTGGGTCCTTCACTGATAGAAAATGAATTTTTTATAATTTATAGAGTTGAGATCGATTTCTGTTTTCTAAAACATGTTTTAGTGATTTATGGTTTCTGAAGCTTGGTTTCACTAAATTATACTTTCTCTGCTTTCTTGTGCTTTTCTGCTACTACCGTATTTGAGTACTCCTATGTTAACTGTTCATCTACTCTTATGTTCTGCACAGAAGCATCTTTTACTAACTTCTGATTTCCGAAACTCAGTTTAATATCAATTTATACTTTCTCTATTTCCATGCATTATCCTGACCCCGAATGGTTTCATGTTTTGGATAGATCACATAACTGTTTTGCATAACAGAATTTACTGCATGCCTACATGTACCTTATTGGGTTTTGACTCACTATTTTATTATTTTTTTCCCTCCAGATGAAACTATAGAGCTTGTACCTAATGAGAAAGAGTGATTTAGAGCTCGATCTAAAGACTTCTAGAGATCTGAAGTATTTTGAAGTTATTTTGGAAAAACAGTTGGATTTAAAGACCTGATTTTGATATGTGGTTTTGTATATGAATTTTCTACATATGGATTCTTGTTTACAGAATGTATGTGATGCATGTGATGAAATAGAAATTGTACTTCCATAAGTTTATAGTTCTGATTCCACTATATACTTTCTGATTTCTTTACAGGTCCTAATTAGCATCTCTCGTCTGAATTCTAATATAGTAGATAAGACTGTTAACATTAAGTCATGGATGGCAATTATGGTCTTGTGAATGCGTGTTGTAGGAAAATATTAGTATAAATAGATAGTTGTGTACATGTATTGGTTTGTTATACAGGTTTTGTACAGGTTTATATTTCTGTTTAGCCCAATTTTAGGAAAAATTCTACCCGTTTCTCCCTAGAACCTTTGGTCAGACTTAAGCTTTTGTTCCTGTTCTGAATGATGGAATTAATTGAGGACAAAAAAAATCCATTCTGTCACAAAGGGTTTGAAGTATGATCCTTAAATGCTCATCATGCTCAACACAACTCTTCGAATAGATTAGAAAGTCATCGATAAAAACCACAATAAATTTATCCAAATAGGGTTAAAAAACCTGATTCATCAAGTCCATAAACACCGTAGGGGCATTTATCAATCCGAACGGCAACACAAGAAACTCATAGTGGTCATATCTCGTCTGAAATGTCATTTTTGCCATATCCTCTTTCTTAATCCGAAGTTGATGATATCCTAATTGAAGATCGATCTCGGAGAACACACGGGTCCCTTGCAATTGATCGAAGAGATCATCAATTCGCGGTAATGGGTACTTGTTCTTAATCGTGATCTTGTTTAGCTTACGATAGTCTACATATAATCATAAAGTCCCATCCTTCTTCATGAATAGGACCGGAGCACTCCAAGGTGAAACACTGGCCTGATAAAACCCAAATCCAAAAGGTCATACAATTGCTACTTCAATTCTTTCAACTCAGCATGAGCTATACAATAGGGTGTCTTCAAGATAGATGCCGATCCCTGTATGAGATCAATCCAAAACTCAATCTTCCAGTATGGCGGCAAAACAGATAGTTTATCCAGGAATACGTTTTCAAACTCGAATACCATCGGAATCTCCTTTGCTGATAATTTACGATTCTCCACCACACTAGCATAAGTCAGATAAGCTTCACACCCACTATTCAATAGATAACGAGCTTGTAGAGTCGAAAAAAAATTGGACTGCTCCACCCGTCAAATTCCTTGAACGTGAAAGGGCTCACATTTTGAAATTGCAAAAGTAACTCTCTTATGGAAACAATTAATGGTTGTATGATTCCTTCACAACAAGTCTAGACCCAGAATCACATTGAAATCGTGCATCTCTAGCAAAATCAAATCAACAGCTAAGGATAATCGATTCACTTCAATCAAACACCCATGGTACGAACACTAGTAACAATGGAAGATCTCGTGGGCATTGTAACAACTAATGAATAATCAAGAATTATAGGAGAGGATACAATATGATATGCAAACTAAGGTGAAATGAAAGAATGAGTGAATCCAAAATCAAAAAGTACCGTACCAGAGGTGCCACAGATAGAAAGAAGATCTTCCACCACATTATCAGATGCGTTTGCTTCACTCATGGACACCACAAAAGCATTTCCTTGTACAATGGGCTTAGAAGAGAGGGCCTTCGTCGGATGAGGACACTCTTTGATTTTGTGCCTTGATTGCCCGCAATTAAAGTACACTCCCATCGACTTATAACAAATGCTTACTTCCATGCATCTTCCCATAGTGCTGGCATGAACTGACTGAAGCTTGTGAGGATGACGCGGTCTGACTATTCTTGTAATGACCCAGATTTTTGAACATAGAAAATTTCCAGTTATCAAATCCTTATAATTCAGTCAACACCAGTTGACCGGAAAATATAATAAGAAAAGTAAATCGGCCTTAAGATGAAATCAAGTTTGGCCCTTACTTGATGAAAATCTAGTCCAGATTTTCTTGATGAAAATCTAGTCCAGATTTTCTTGATGAAAATCTAGTCCGAATTTTCCTGATAAAAATCTAGTTAGGATTTCCTTAATGAAAAGAACTCCGGATTTTCTTGATGAAAATCTAGTCCGAATTTCCTTGATGAAAGGAAGTCCGAATTTCCTTTGATGCAAAACAAGTTCGGCTTCATTCTTGAGAATCAAGTCCAACCACTTTAAGAAAGAAAATCGAAACCGGCCTTGAACATGTTCTGAAATCCGGTTTTGTTTCATTGAAGGCCGGAGTACATTATATGAATGTAAGGTCGAAGTGACTTGAAGACCGGAGTGGCTTTGTGTATTGGAGGCCAGTGTAGCTTTGTGGTTGGTAAGGCTGAAGTGAAATTGTGGGAAGAAAGCCGAAGTTGATGATCCGGTCAACAAGTGTTGACCGAAAGTCGTAAGAGTAATCCGGTCAGCGCCGATAGTTGACCGAAATATGATTAAAATGGGAAATCTAAATTCTGTTAAGTTAACCAGGAATTTGATGTGTTTACATGGGAAAGCTAAATCCTGCTAAGTTTAGTTAATTAGGAATTTAATGTGTTTACATGGGAAAGCTAAACCTTGCTAAGTTCAGTTAATCAAGAATTTAATGTGTTTACATGAGAAAGCTAAATCTTATTAAGTTTAGTAAACCAGGAATTAATTAAAAAATCTAAATCCCCATTAAGTTCAGGAATTAATGAACTCCTTGGAAATATAAAACTATAAATGATCTAATTAATAAGGAAACTTTTTAGAAATATAGAAGCCGTAAATATGAAACATTCCCCTTGGATTTGTCAAATGATTAAACATTCCCCTTGGATTTGGCAATCATTAATGATGAACATTTCCCTTGGATTTGCCAAATGATGAAACATTCCCCTTGGATTTGCCAATCATTAATGATGAAATATTTCCCTGTAGTGCCAATCATTAATGATAGTCATCAGACTTGAAACCTATAAATAAGAATTAGAAGAATGAGAAAGAGGCATGCAATAGAGTTTCTAATAAAGGAAGGCCAAAAGATCAAGGCAAAGTAGAAGAAACCCAAGCAAGAGTAAAGATCAAAGCAAAGTAGAAGAAACCAAGGCAAGAGTAAAGATCAAGGCAAAGTAGAAGAAACCTAGGCAAGATACTCACCCCTGTTTTTAAAGATCATGTTTATGCATGTTTGTTACGTAAGTATATGATATTCTTATGAAATTATGTATGTATGAAGTTTATTCTATTCTTGTGATTTATCGTTCTTAATCGTATGTTTAAAAGAAACTCTGTTATTCATGATGTTCGGTTTTGTTCTGCTTGGAAATATGATTATTTGTCAATTGATATGAATATCGATAATTGCATGTTTAAAGAAAAGAGCTCCGCCTTGTGAAGAAAAAAGTACTCCGCCCGTTTAAGAAAAAAACTCCGCCTTTTGAAAAGAGCTCCGCCCTTTTAAGAAAGAGTACTTCATCCTTTAAAGAAAAATAACTCCGGTTTTAGAGCTCCGGATTTTAAAGAAAAAACACTCCGGTTTTTAGAACTCCAGATTTAAAGGAACTCCGGCTTTTAAGAACTTCGGATTTTAGAAAAGAACTTCGCCTTTGAAAAGAACTCTGGCTTTTGAAACTCCGACTTTTTATGTAAAAAAACTCCGGCTTTGTAAAGAACTCCAGTTTTTATGTAAAAGAACTCCGATTTTGAAAAGAACTCCGGTATTTTGAGAAAAAGAACTCCGTCTTACTAAAGAACTTTGGCTTTAAGATTTACAGACTTCAATTGATGAAGTAAAGAACAATGCTATATGAAAATACATGTAATCCGGACAGCAAGTGAAACTCTACGACTTTCGACTTTTGAACTATGACGCATGGCCATTAAAAGATATGAACTATGAACCGAGTTTTCATTAAATTTGCTGTTAAAGTTGGATGAAGGATATTGGAGTGACACTCGAGGATTGCCTCCTGGGCCACGGAGGGAACTTTCTTGTGGCATAAGACTTATGGACTACGGCCCATATGCGGGGTTAAAGGCATTACCTCCCTCCCCGGGGAGCATAATGAGGGGATACGGCCTTAGGTTATGGGGTTACACACAATCCGTCCTCGATGTTGTCCGCTCCCGTCCAGTCCTTAAAGATGACAAGAATTTTCAATGGTTTTTATGAGTTTTCAGAAGACAAGATAATAAGAAAAAGACTAAGAAAATTTCGAACTAAAGAAGAAAAGACATGATGATTTTCATATGCTAAGTTATGTTCGCTTATATATATAAGTTTATGTTCTCTATTTTCTGCATGTGAGTATTTTGTTGGGCTTTGTAGCTCATTCTTGCCACTTTTCAGAAGATGAAAGGCTTATAGAGGACGAAATTGAGTAGAACCATATGATATAGCTAGCAGGCCGGAGCTGATCAATGAAAAGCTTAATTTTATTTCCTTTTAATGTTTCAAGAAGACTTGTAAAATATTCCACTGTATAAGAGGAATGTTAGCATGTTTCCGTGATTTCTTTTTGGATAAATGAAATTAATAAGTCTAGTATGCATTTCAGGTTTGAAATTAAAATCGGAAAGCCAGCTCATATAGTTCGGCCTCATCAATCCTGTGTAAACGAAAAGAAAATTTTTTATGTCCACTTTATTATTATTATTTTAAGACAAGGATTTAGGATTGACGGCGGCTTTATTTAGTAAAATAAAGTCGGGCCGTCACAGTTTGTATCAGAGAATACTGAGATGCTTTAGGTCAATTTGGATCAACACGAAAACTTAGGACATGATTAGTTACAGAAAAAGGGAGTGGTTGGTTTTACTCATGCTCTGGACAGAGTAAATTATGATAGCCACCCTTGGCTAGTTGACTGACAAAAATGTTCTTTCAGAAATCAAGGTCACCACTGAAGTTATGTCTAAAAGAGGAAGGCGAACTGGACGGACTAACAACACTCCGGATAGGGAGGCAAGATACTTAAACCTACTAGACCGGATGGCTGAAGTCATAGAAGCTTTCGCTCCACCAACTCCATTAACCACCCCAATTCCGGTTCATCATGAGAGGTCGGTCTATGACCGTTTTACCAACGAGGATGTTCCTGAGTTCTCAGGGAACCCGACCCGTTGAAGGCAGGTACTTGGATCCAACGATTGAAGAAGGTGTTTGCGGTAATTAAGTGTCCTGCTGGAGATATTGTTCTCTATGCCACCCATAAGCTGACGGGTGAGGCCCACCACTGGTGGGAAATGCAGAAGAGAGTTTTCAATGTACCAGACCGAGATATTAGTTGGAAAATGTTTGAAGTAGTGTTTATGGAGAAATATTTCCCTGCTAATCTTCATAGACAGAAGGAGGATGAATTCCTTTGCCTAAGGCAGGGTACTCGCTCTGTGGCAGAGTACGATGCAAAGTTTATAGAGTTATCTCGCTATACTCCTTATACGTGGAAGACCAGGAGAGGAATATGAGGTTCTTTCAGGGACTACGGGATGAGATTAGGAGGCATCTCTCAACTCTGACGTTGGCCACATACGGAGAGGTGCTCGAGAAGGCTATTATCCATGAGAAGGAGCTGGAGAGAGGAGCATTGCTCAGATAAAGGATGTTTAGTCAGACTTCAAGGGCCAGTGCTAGTGAAGGCCCTTCTAAGAAAGCAAGACCATCAAGGTCCAGTGGGGAGTAGAATCAATCCGTACAGATTTTCCGAACTCCGGCTAATAATGCATGTGATTATAACGGAAGATCACATAAAGGGAAGCCTTGTTATAAGAAGCTGGGGGTCTGTTTTAACTGTGGCCAGGCTGGACACATGATTAGAGATTTTCCACTCGCCAAACAAGCCCCAGGATTTAAGTATGCTATTCTAGCTAAAGTGTTTGTTGTTTCTGCAAAGGAGGTCAAAACCTCTATGGAGGTAGTGGAAGGTACACTTTCTATTTGTGGCGATTCTAGTCATGTGCTCTTTGACTCAGAATCTACTCACTCATTTGTCTCCCATGAATTTTTAAAGTATCTTACGATCCTTCCTCAAGTTCTTGGCTGCCCATTGATGGTCGCCTAACCCATAGGATCTTTCATAATTTTAAATGTAGTATATTAAGAGTATCCGACAGAAATAAATGAATACGTGATGCTTGTTAATTTGGTTTTGCTGGAAATGAAGGACTTCGATGCAATTTTAGGAATGGATTGGTTAACCAGATATCATGCCAAGATTGATTGTTTCCGAAAAAGAGTAAAATTCACCATTCCTAGAAATAAGCCTTTTTATATTCAAGGAGTCCGGCGTAAAGAAGCATCTTGCTTCATTTCGGCCCTTCATGCCAGGCACTCGATTGGTAAAGGATGACAGCTGGCAATCGAGGTGTGGGATCTAAGGCATGATGATTTTTGTATGCTAAGTTATGTTCGCATATATATATATGTTTATGTTCTCTGTTTTCTGCATGTGAGTATTTTGTTGGGCTTTATAGCTCATTCTTGCCACTTTTCAGAAGATGAAAGGCTTATAGAGGACGAAGTTGAGTAGAACCATATGATATAGCTAGCGGGCCGGAGCTGATCAATGAAAAGCTTAATTTTATTTCCTTTTGATATTTTGAGAAGACTTGTAAAATATTCCACTGTATGAGATGAATGTTAGCATGTATTCGTGATTTCTTTTTGGATAAATGAAATTAATAAGTCTAGTATGCATTTCAGGTTTGAAATTAAAACCGGAAGGCCAGCTCATGTAGTTCAGCGTCATCAATCCTGTGTAAAAGAAAAGAAAAATTTTTATGTCCACTTTATTATTATTATTTTAAGACAAGGATTTAGGCTTGACGGCAGCTTTATGTAATGGAATAAAGTCGGGCCGTCACAGTTGGTATCAGAGAATATTGAGATGCTTTAGGTCAATTTGGATCAATATGGAAACTTAGGACAGGATTAGTTACAGAAAAAGGGAGGGGTTGGTTTTACTCATGCTCTGGACGGAGTAAATTATGATAGCCACCCTTGGCTAGTTGACTGACGAAAATGTTCTTTCAGAAATCAAGGTCACCACTGAAGTCATGTCTAACAGAGGAAGGCGAACTGGACGGACTAACAACACTCCGGATAGGGAGGTAAGATACTTGAACCTGTTAGACCGGATGGCTGAAGTCATAAAAGATTTTGCTCCACCAACTCCACTAACTCTAGTAACCACCCCAATTCCGGTTCATCATGAGAGGTCGGTCTATAACCGTTTCACCAACAAGCGTGTTCCTGAATTCTCAGGGGAACCCTGCCCGTTGAAGGCAGGTACTTGGATACAACGATTGAAGAAGGTGTTTGCGGTAATTAAGTGTCTTGCTTGAGATATGGTTCTCTATGCCACCCATAAGCTAACGGGTGAGGCCCACCACTGGTGGGAAATGCAGAAGAGAGTTTTCAATGTACCAGACCAGGATATTAGTTGGGAAATGTTTGAAGTAGCATTTTTGGAGAAATATTTCCCTGCTAATCTTCATAGATATAAGGAGGACGAATTCCTTCGCCTAAGGCAGGGTACTCGCTCTATGGTGGAGTACGATGCAAAGTTTATAGAGTTATCTCGCTATACTCCTTATATGGTGGAAGATTAGGAGAGGAAGGCTAGGAGGTTCTTTCAGGGACTACGGGATGAGATTAGGAGGCATCTCTCAACTCTAACGTTGGCCACGTACGGAGAGGTGCTCGAGAATGCTGTTATCTATGAGAAGTAGTTGGAGAGAGGAGCATTGCTCAGACAAAGGATGTTTAGTCAGACTTCAAGGGCCAGTGCTAGTGAAGGCCCTTCTAAGAAAGAAAGACCATCGAGGTCCAGTGGGGAGTAGAACCAATCCGTACAGATTTCCCGAACTCCGGCTAATAATGCATGTGATTATTGCGGAAGATAACATAAAGGGAAGCCTTGCTATAAGAAGCTGGGGGTCTGTTTTAACTGTGGCCATGCTGGACACATTATTAGAGATTTTCCACTCGCCAAACAAGCCCCAGGATTTAAGTCTCCTATTCTAGCTAAAGTGTTTGTTGTTTCTGCAAAGGAAGCCGAAACCTCTACGGAGGTAGTGGAATGTACACTTTCTATTTGTGGCGCTTCTAGTCATGTGATCTTTGACTCATAATCTACTCACTCATTTGTCTCTCATGAATTTTTAAAGTATCTTACGGGCTTTCCTCAAATTCTTGGCTACCCATTGATGGTTGCCTAACCCACAGGATCTTTCATAATTTTAAATGTAGTATATTAAGAGTATCCGACAGAAATAAATGAATACGTGATGCTTGTTAATCTGGTTTTGCTGGAAATAAAGGACTTTGATGCAATTTTGGGAATGGATTAGTTAACAAGATATCATGTCAAGATTGATTATTTCTGAAAAAGAGTAAAATTCATCATTCCTGGAAATAAGTCTTTTTATATTCAAGGAGTCCGGCATAAAGAAGCATCTTGCTTCATTTCGGCCCTTCATGCCAGGCACTTGATTGGTAAAGGATGACAGCTAGCAATCGAGTTGTGGGATCTAAGGCATAAGTTTAAATTAATTAAGGTATCAAGAAATTGATGACGTCTTCCAATAGAACATTCAATGAGAATCTGAGTTAAGACTAATTAGTATATCATCTTAAAGTTATTTTGTGGTCTTTAAGGGGCTCCGGCAGTGTGACTATTTGAGAATGATTTTAGAAGGAAGGTTAGGTTGACTTATCTGTTGACCGATAATTTGAGGTTGTGTCGAAATCGACGGAAATCGTTGAGAATTCTATGCAGAGCCGTGGAAGTATAGGCTTTGGTATCATTGTGAAATGCCCTAGAACTTTAAAGGAAGATAAGATAGACTGATAAGGTTGTTCATGAATTTCAAAAAATGAGGAATGCGAGTTTCGTGGAGGAAATGCCCTGTTAGGCTTATAACTCTTTGATAGCGTGATTTTTGGATCTATGAGATTTTAAGTGAAGACTATTGGAAAGACCGATTAGTGACTTGAAAACTTATGGTCATCTTGGGTATAACCGAAGTCATTAAATCATCTGACAAGTATTCTTGGAGGACTATAATTCAAGTGAGACGTTTGACTTAGAGAGATTGGTAACTAGTTTCGAAAATCGGATGAGTCTGGTAGGTTACCATGGAATATAATGCCGTTGAGAACATTAAGGTCATACCTTTGCTTCAGTGGGGGAGAAATTCATGATTAATGTCAACCATATGTAAGTCAAAAGTAGTAATTAAAATCTCTGCTTTGAAACTTATGGCTTTGTCATTAAATATAGTCGTTACCTAAAGTTTTAAAAGCCAAATTGTTGTACCATTAAAAAGAATGACTATATGATATCTCTTATGGACAGACATGTTAACGGTTGAGCAAGTAAACTCTTTTCAGGTTTGGGATGAACCGAAATGGAAGTTCATTGGATTCGGTTGAAGTATCGGATTAAAGTTGGAAGAATGGCCAGCATTATTATAGGTCGCTCATGAAATTCTGAGGAACCAGTAAAAATCTTAGATCAAAGGGAACAAGATTACGCACCAAATCAATCTCTCGAATAAAGGTGCTCTGGAAAATATCACTCACCCGTAGAGGCAACTTGAGAACGAGAGGAAAAGATTTGGAACAAATACCCCTATTTTTTCGAGGTTAGTAACTTTATTTAAAATTTCGAGGTTGAAATTTCTATAAGTGGGAGAGATTGTAACGACCTAGATATTTGAACATAGAAAATTTTCAGTCATCAAATCCTTATAATTCGGTCAATGCCAGTTGACAGGAAAATGTAATAAGAAAAGTAAATTGGTCTTAAGATGAAATCAAGTTCGGCCCTTACTTGATGAAAATCTAGTATGAATTTCTTTGATGAAAATCTAGTCTGGATTTCCTTGATAAAAATCTAGTCCGGATTTCCTTGATGAAAAGAAGTCCGGATTTTCTTGATGAAAATCTAGTCTGGATTACCTTGATGAAAAGATGTTCGGATTTCCTTTGATGCGAAACAAGTTTGTCTTCATTCTTAAGAATCAAGTCCAGCCACTTTAAGAAAGAAAATCGAAACCGGCCGTGAACATGTTCTGAAATCCGGTTTTGTTCCATTGAAGGCCAGAGTACATTATATGAATGTAAGGCCGAAGTGACTTGAAAACCGGAGTGGCTTCATGTATTGGAGGCCGGTGTAGCTTTGTGGTTGGTAAGGACGAAGTAAAATTGTGGGAAGAAAGCCGAAGTTGATGATCCGATCAACAAGTGTTGACCGAAAGTCGTAAGAGTAATCCGGTCAATGCCGATAGTTGACCGAAATATGATTAAATGGGAAATCTAAATTCTGTTAAGTTAACCAGGAATTTGATGTGTTTACATGGGAAAGGCTAAATCCTACTAAGTTCAGTTAATCAGGAATTTAATATGTTTACATGGAAAAGCTAAATCCTGCTAAGTTCAGTTAATCAGGAATTTAATGTGTTTACATGAGAAAGCTAAATCCTATTAAGTTCAGTGAACCAGGAATTAATTGGGAAATCTAAATCCCCATTAAGTTTAGGAATTAATGAACTCCTTGGAAATATAAAACTATAAATAATTTAATTAATAAGGGAACTTTTTAGAAATATAGAAGCCATAAATATGAAACATTCCCCTTAGATTTGCCAATTATTAATAATGAAACATTCCCCTTGGATTTGCCAAATGATGAAACATTCCTCTTGGCTTTGCCAATCATTAATGATAAAATATTTCCCTGTAGTGCCAATCATTAATGATAGTCATCAGACTTGAGACCTATAAATAAGAACTAGAAGAATGAGAAAGAGGCACGCAATATAGTTTCTAATAAAGGAAGGCCAAAAGATCAAGGCAAAGTAGAAGAAACCCAGGCAAGAGTAAAGATCAATGTAAAGTAGAAGAAACCCAGGCAAGAGTAAAGATCAAGGCAAAGTAGAAGAAACCCAGGAAAGATACTCACCCCTATTTTTGAAGTTCTTGTTTATGCATGTTTGCTACGTAAGTATATGATATTCTTATGAAATTATGTATGTATGAAGTTTATTCTATTCTTGTGATTTATCATTCTGAATCGCATGTTTAAAAGAAACTCTGTTATTCATGATGTTCGGTTTTGTTTTGCTTGGAAATATGATTATTTGTCAATTGATATGAACTTTGATAATTGTATGTTTAAAGAAAAGAGCTCCACCTTGTGAAGAAAAAGTACTCCGCCCGTTTAAGAAAAAGAACTCCGACTTTTGAAAAGAGCTCTGTCCTTTTAAGAAAGAGAACTCCGTCCTTTAAAGAAAAATCACTCCAGTTTTAGAGTTCCGGATTTTAAAGAAAAGTCACTCCAGTTTTTAGAACTCTAGATTCAAAGGAACTCTGGCTTTTAAGAACTTCGTATTTCAGAAAAGAACTCCGCCTTTAAAAAAAACTCCGACTTTTGGAACTCTGACTCTTTTGTAAAAGAACTCCGACTTTGTAAAGAACTTCGGTTATTATGTAAAAGAACTCCGGTTTTGAAAAGAACTCCAGCATTTTGAGAAAAAGAACTCCGTCTTTCTAAAGAACTTCGGCTTTAAGATTTACAGACTTCAATTGATGAAGTAAAGAACAAGGCTATATGAAAATGCATGTAATCCGGACAGCAAGTGGAACTCTACGACTTTCGACTTTCGAACTATGACGCATGGCTATTAAAAAATATGAACTATGAACCGAGTTTTCATTAAACTTGCTATTAAATATGGATGAAGGATATTGGAGTGACACTCGAGGATTGCCTCCTGGGCCATGGGAGGGAACTTTCTGGTGGCATAAGACTTATGGATTACTGCCCCGTATGTCGGGTTAAAGGCATTACTTCTTGCCCTGGGGAGCATAATGAGGGGATACGGCCTTAGGTTGTGGGGTTACACACAATCCGTCATCGATATTGTCCGCTCCCGTTCGATCCCTAAAGATGATAAGAATTTTTAATGGTTTTTATGAGTTTTCAGAAGACAAGATAATGAGAAAAAGATTAAGAAAATTCCGAACTAAAGAAGAAAAGACATGATGATTTTCGTATGCTAAGTTATGTTCGCTTATATATATATATGTTTATGTTCTCTGTTTTCTGCATGTGAGTACTTTGCTGAGCTTTGTTGCTCTTTTTTGCCACTTTTCAAATGATGAAAGGCTTATGGAGGACGAAGTTGAGTAGAACCATATGATATAGCTAGCAGGCCGGAGCTGATCAATAAATAGCTTAATTTTATTTCCTTTTGATGTTTTGAGAAGACTTGTAAAATATTCCGCTGTATAAGATGAATGTTAACATGTTTCCGTGATTTCTTTTTGGATAAATGAAATTAATAAGTCTAGTATGCATCTCAAGTTTGAAATTAAAACCAGAAGGCCAACTCATATAGTTCGACCTCATCAATCCAGTGTAAAAGAAAAGAAAAATTTTTATGTCCACTTTATTATTATTATTTTAAGACAAGGATTTAGGTTTGACGGCGACTTTATGCGATGGAATAAAGTCGGGCCGTCACAATTCTTCTTGTGATGTCCCACATCGGATGGAGAGGGGAACGAAGCGTGCCTTATAAAGGGCGTGGA
>JAODPA010148114.1:0-11580 GCA_025585075.1 Nepenthes mirabilis
AATTATAAATTCTCATAGTTTTCTTGTTTTAAACTATTTTGTAAGTATTTTTGTCAGGGGATGAAACTTGTGCCGCCATTTTCAAACTTGGGAGCAAGCAACCATTGTTGTCCAACGCCAAGCTTTCGTTCTCTATCCTGTCTCCGTTCTCCGCTCAACCCTCTCTTTTTGACAAACTTTCGTCGAATTGAAGTAACCGCCGAAACATATGGCTGATGCGGCGATTCAAATTATCGACAACGACGACGGCGTACGCTTATCTCTCTTCCCATCAGAGCCTACGAACTTTCTTATACTCTCTGATCGAACTCATCGCTCTCTCTCTTAATCTACAGGAATTCGATTGGGAAGAAGCTGTACAACAAATCGAGGTCGCTTGCCGAAATACGTCACCGTCCATTTCTTGTAACCCACCACCTCCTCCTCCTCCTCCAGCGCTTTGGAGAGAGACTAAATTTAGTAATAAATGTCACAAGACTTGTCGCCAATCGACGCTCGAAAAATTTGTTACTTGCAATGGGAGTTCAAAGTCATTATCGGAGATGCAAATCGATAAGGGCAGGGATGAAGAGAATAGGATTGAAGCCGAAGCAAGGGTTTTCTATGTTGGCATTGATCCTGAAGCTGCAAAAACTTGGATTTATCCAGGTTCGAGTGTCATCTCTCTCTCTCTTTCATCTTTCCTCTCTCCATATATTGAAACTGAGTTTGTAGAGTTTCCCAATTTTGAGCGTTTGAGATGGGTTTTGTTGATTCTTGAAATAATGGGTAAATATCCATGTGTTACCATTTGGAAGTGTTGTTTGGGTTTTTGGATCCATGCGTTTTCTTTATTCTGTAAAACTGTTATTGCTAAGTCGAATTTTATCGTTTTCTGTTTATCTGAATATCACTTTTTTCCTCATTTCCTTTAACACTGAAATTGTCTTTAGTCATCATACTGGCATGTGGCTTTGGTATACAATAAGGTCGTGTTTGGTTTTCCTCTCGTGTCCTATTTTTCTCTGTCTCTTTATAGTTTTTATTTTTTGTTGGAGAAGAGGTGGTCTTTGGAGCTTCTTGTTTAAATAATGCAGTATGTACAAAATCATCTAATAATTTCGCATTATAATATTTGATCTTTTGACAGCTAATGTCCCATGCCGTGACTATCAATTAGCTATAACCAAGACAGCTCTATTTTCAAATACATTGGTGGCTCTACCAACTGGACTCGGGAAAACTCTTATAGCTGCTGTTGTTATGTATAACTACTTCAGATGGTTTCCTGAAGGTATTTTTATATGCTATTCTGTTACTTGAACCCCACCTATTGCTACCTGCTAGGAAGCACATATGCTTCATCTGGGGTAGTGAACTGGTGTCAGACACATAATTGACATCAACACGTTCCAGACAATCTAGGACACATGTTGGACACAGCTCGGAATTTTTATTTTGTTTGGATGCTTTGGGAAGACGTTGGGGGCCCATATTTTTGGTTATTTTTAAAATTTTTCAAATCTAAAATATGCCTAGTTTTATGCTATTTATAAAAAAAAAAATCCAAAACATTGTCTCTTGTTGGGGAAACTAAAATCAAGGTGAGGGAAATCAAGGGAGTTCAGAGAAGTGTTTTTGGTATATTTTTCCCTAACCTAGAAAAATAGAGGGGGAAATAGATCTTACACTCTATGATTAGGGACCATATAAATATCTGGAGTATCCTTTTGGTTTAGGGCACTATTGAACACCAACATGCTGTGACTATTTTTCAATTTAATATGGATGTGTTGGGGACACATTCAGACACGTTCAAACAAGATGACATGTTTTGGCTATTTTTCAATTTTTTAAACAAAAATTGGATTATTTAATAAACTTAGTTTTGCGATAATTAGCAAAATATCCTAAACGTAATCTCTTGTTTTAGAGAACTTTGAATCCGTTATTTAGATATATTTCTTGCAAAAACATACTGAGATTGTGGTGTTCTAAGATTCTTCCAACTTGAAACTACAAAGTGAGAGATTGAAAAGTATTTTTGGTGGTTATTTTCTCTTGGCTAGGAAGAATAGAAAGGGGGAGAAATATCTTATAGTCCGCAAAAATGCCATTTGCATGGTTAGGGTGTTTTGGGAGTCTAGTTAGCATATCAATTAGCATACTTATAAGAAACCATAGCGTTTGGTTAATTTATCTATTGTGTGTCATATCCAATTTGTTAGAAAAATTATCCGCCGCCACATCCATGTGGTTTACATGTCTTGTGTCCATTGTCCATGCTTCCTAAGCTACATGTCCAAGGAGCTGCTTCATAAGTATGAGAGTTCCAGTTAAGCGGCATATCTTTAATTGGGATTCCATCTCCTCCAGTTCTTTGATTTTTTGGACAAAAGTTATGCTTTCTTGGGTTCATCAAGCAAGTTGGACTTATTTCGATTTGCATAATTTCTATTTCATTTCTACTAGAATATGTTGAGCTGTTGCCCACAAAGATTCCATGATTTAAATTATAATGACAGGTAAGATAGTTTTTGCTGCTCCTTCACGACCACTAGTAATGCAACAAATAGAAGCTTGCCATAACATTGTGGGTATACCACAAGTAAGATGCCTTTTCTGTTCTTCCATGTTATGGTTCCCTCATATTTGAATTCAGCAGAATCATTTCACTACACAAGCATGAGCCAAATTTTGAGAATTGTTGAATGAAACTGAGTGCAGGAATGGACAATTGATATGACAGGTCAGACAAGTCCTACAAAAAGAGCACTGTTGTGGAAATCTAAAAGAGTATTCTTTGTTACTCCACAAGTGCTTGAGAAAGATATTCAATCTGGTAGACTGTCTAAACTCTACTGCTGATATATGTTGGCTGAACTCAAATGCATGGACGACAATTCTATTAACTTATCATTACTTAGTATGGCTTCCAGGAACATACTTGTCAAGTTGCATAGCATACATGGTCACACCTCTCTTCATAGTCAGAAATTGCATATATTTAGAATGATTCACATCAAAGAGCAGGAAATGAAATGATAATTTCCTTACAATTAATGGGTCTCTGTAAAAATAGACAATATGATATGGCTATATCTGTTGAAATTGTATGGCTGTTGGTGTTTCCTTAATTCATGACAAAACTGAAGAAAAGACAATGAACCATGTCTACTCCAGTGTTAACAGTGAGGCTTAATATACACCGTCGAAGAGCATGTGTGGAACTGTGGAGTTTCAGGTTATGCATTGATATTTATGAAAGTCCAGCATTTTTGAGGTGACATCATAACATTCCTTTTCACTACCATGTAGATTTACAAAAATTGGCAAGTGCATTGGGAACTCATGCAACTCTCTTTGATGTTTATTCAAAATTGCATCCGTATTCACTACCATGTCTTCTTGCTCAATTTTCACTGTTAAAAGTTGCCTGAAAAATGTTAAATCCTTAAAAGATAACCTGAAACATCATATTCAGCTCTTAAAATTTTGTAAATGGAGCATTTTACTTATTAATTTTTCAGAGAGGTTGGAGATCTTTTTTAGATTGATTTTTCTTTCTGCTGTGCTGTCTTTTCTCTGTCTTGAGGACTCCATGTCTTCTTAAAATCTTTCATCATCCCTTTATTTTTACAACAAGAGATTCACACTTCTTATTTTGGTGTGATTGCCACAATATTGTTTGGTTGCTGTTTTAACTAATGTTCACAATCTTCTTCCCTTCAGGAATATGCTTGGTGAAATATCTGGTTTGTTTGGTAATTGATGAGGCTCATCGTGCAATGGGGAACTATTCCTACTGCATGGCTGTTCGCAAGGTTAATTTGATTTTCCATTACTTCCTTAAAGTTAGTCTGCATTTGGTTCAGGATGTTTCTTTCACATCATATTATAATTCTAAAATGCTGGTGATGCTGCTGCTTATTAGCAGTTGATGGCTGTTCCCATGCAGCTGAGAATATTAGCTTTGACCGCTACTCCTGGATGTAAGTAACTAATCAACCACTTCTACTCAATTTATTTAAGCTTCTGGACTTGGGGATGACTTTCATTTTCAGCAAAGCACCAGACAATCCAGCATGTCATTGATAACTTGCACATATCGATACTTGAATATCGTAGTGAAAGTGACCATGATGTTAGCCCTTACGTTCATGACAGGAAGATTGAATTATTGGAGGTATATAGATCACCTTGTTTTCCATGATCTGCATGATTCATGAGGTTAGATCTCACGTTTAACAGCTTGCCTTTGATATTTCTAGGTTCCCATGGGCCAAAATGCTATAGTGGTAAATAATCTGCTTTTGGATGTCATACGTCCAATTGCAGCGAGGCTCTGCACAATGGGTCTCCTCCAGAACAGAGACTTTCAGACAGTATGACCCTTATGCCCACTCTTTTCTCTCTTTTCTACCTCTTTGGTCTTCTTTCCTGTTGATACTTTCATATCAGCTTTTCTGTCTGACTCCACCTTATGGCAGATACTTCTGTTATATTTCCATTTGTTTATAGCTATAGCCAGGCAATTTCATATAACGCAATACATGTTTATTAATGTGACATTATCTCTGTCTTATGTTGGAATTTTGTCCTAGATTACTTTCTTGCAAATTTGTGTTTGTACTTTATTTTATGACAGATCCAGTATGGCTAACATACTGTAACAGAATCAATAAATCTTGAGCAATATGGAACATATTAGAAAATCAAAGTTCATCTGACATTGTACATTCCTGGAATGTATGCAATAAGTGCAGATTAATCATCAATGTGATGGGACGCATAGTGATTGTAGTATTTTGAATTTATGATGTGCACTTAGATACCTGAATTTATGCTCAGAATTGTGCTTTTTTTTCCCCCCCAGGAACCTCCTTTTGCAGTGTAAAGAAGATCACCTTATCTTGCATTTGTGTGATCTGAATATATTTTGTTAAAGTGGTTCCCTCATCTTTCTGAGACAAAGTGCATTTTTTTTTTTCACTAAATTATGCCCTTTAATTTAAGTATCACGTGTCTCCTATAACTCTGTTGGTCTCTCTTCTCTGTTTTCCGTTGCAGAACTTATCTTTTATTTTTGACAGCTCAGCCCATATGATTTACTAAATTCAAGGGACCAATTTCGTCAAGCACCACCGCAAGAACTTTCCCATTTGAAGTATGGTGAAGTAGAAGGCTATTTTGGTGTTCTCATCACACTTTACCATATTCGTAAACTACTATCAAGCCATGGAATAAGGCCAGCTTATGAGATGCTTGAAGAAAAGCTAAAGCAAGGGTATGCTTATGTGAACTCACAATTTCATCCATCTTGTGACTATTGCAGTCTACACACCAGATAAAAGTCTGTAGAACATTAAGAAATGTGCTTGTCGTTGACTGGGTCTTCCCAAATCTGATAGTAGGATTCAAAATATGCTAATTGCAAGTGAAATTTCAAAGGCTTTGGTATTAATGTTCTAGTGTAGACTTTCATTGAAATTTTTATTAGTTTTAGTGCTCTTCATTTTATTTGGCATTTTAGGCCTATTTATTAGGTTATTTAAGGGTGAACTTGGATGCAACTCGATTCTGGCATGGAGATAATAGATTCAGATCATATGTAGCATATATTTGACTCTAGTCAGGCTTAGTGACGAAGCCTCAGGCACTGCACTGGGATACCTTTGTATTCTATTAGGGTAATACGGTTTTGAGTTGTTATTAGCCGGCGTTTATGGTGTTTGAACTAACTTGTTACAGGTCTTTTGCAAGACTTATGAGCAGAAATGAAGTTGTTCAGAAAGCAAAGCTCATAATGCAGGAAAACTTGTCCCATGGTGCACTAAGTCCCAAGTTCTCAAAAATGATTGAAATATTAGTTGATCATTTCAGTATGTATCTTTACGCTTTGTCACTCGCCCTTATTCAGGTGTCAACTGCAACTCGATAGCAGTTTCTATTGTCAAGATATCAACTCGCATATTTGTCCTTTTTATTTTCCTTTTTCTGGCGTATTCTAGTAGGGTACTTGATGGGGTTGATATCTTCTTTCTTTCCTAAGAAAGGCATGGCAGAGATGGTTCATTCACATTGGCTTTCTCCCTCCCTCATTTTGTACTCGGTGATTCTTGATAAAAGGAAATTGTTTGTCTGTTTTTCTGTCTTGCAGCTTGGGTGTGGCTGATCAAACATAGTTTTATTTCATACATTCTACTTATTATGCACTTGTACTCTTACTCCATGTAGGATACTGATCAAATATTTAGAGAAAAATTGAAAGAAAAAAACAGGACAACTATTTAATTAATTATGAGAGTTTTTTTTCAGAAAAAATAATGGTTAGGTTTAGTATCAGTGCAAATATAAATATAGGCCACAACATGCACTATGACCATTACAATACAGTCATGAAGACCCCTCTGTTTTGTTGACGATACGCTCATATCATGACAATGCGGAGATTAAAAGTATGCATGTGAATATCACCAAGTGGTTGTTTTATTGCAAGTGACAACAGAATATGTTGGTGCAGGAACCAATAATCCGCAGAACTCAAGGGTAATCATCTTCTCAAATTTTAGGGGAAGTGTCAGGTGAATTAAGATCTATATTAAAAAAAAATTTCTAGACAAAAATGTTACATTGCATATGTGTTCTTATTTTGTTGCATGCTTTTCTCTTTCTTTCACTGGATGCTTCTGCATTTGAAAATTTGGATATTCCCTCTTAACATGATGTGTATAATTCATGCAGGGACATAATGGAAGCATTGTCACATATTGGGGATTCAATAAAAGCTGCGCAGTTTGTTGGTCAAAGCTCAGGTTTGCTCTCATATTTCACCCTCTTTTTTCGGCATTGCTCAACACTGTCAATGGCCTTTTACTATGGCTATCTACTTTCCATGACATCTTTTTGACGGGTGGCCACCAGCAAGGATTGTAGGATACAAATATTTTGCGAGCTTGCTATTGAAAGCTATTTCATAGGGAAATATATCTAAACGTGCTGCCTTACAGGAAAAACATCAAAAGGACAGACACAAAAGGTTCAACAAGCTGTTTTAGAGGTGACAAATCTATCTACTTGATTGGCTTTCATCTAAAAAGCATGGATATCGACATGGGACATAGAAACGATGCAGACATATTGAAAATTTATTTTTCTAGATATGAGGAGACAGTACATTGGAACATATTAACTAAAGTTTATAGTTTATTTATAAATATGAAAATATAATTAATCAATAATACAATTTTTTACTAAATTATCAATGAAAATATATGTTTTTTGTTTCATCATCCTAAAAAATTTCATAGGAAGGACACTATGTAAGTAAAATAATATAAAAAAGTTATCTTATACACTTCATATAATCCAAAAAAGAAAGAAGACAACAAGAGCTTAGGTTTTGAATTACATCAAAATTACCGAATGGCTCCAATTTTTTATAGTTTTTATTAAGTATCCTATTTTTAGATATTAGAAATAGACTAACTTGGTTGAAACGTGCCGGAGTCAAGAAAAATAATAAAATATTCCAACACGAGTGGAACACTCTACACTCTAACCTAGGAGATGCGCTGGTGCTTCTTAACTGCCATGACTTTAGAGTGATGCTGTTTACCATTACATTTTTGGTGCAGAAATTTCGGAGTGGTGGATACAATGTTATTGTTGCTACATCAATTGGTGAAGAAGGACTTGATATTATGGAAGTTGATCTTGTGATATGTTTTGATGCCAATATCTCACCTTTAAGGATGATTCAACGAATGGGGAGGACCGGTAGAAAGCATGATGGACGAGTTGATATCCTTCCATCTAATATTCATTGAAGTTTTTCTCCCAAAAGTTTTGAAGTAGCCGTATTTGATTTCCTTTTATTATTCAAACCATATGATATGTGTTGCTCACGACTCATTCTAGTGTGGGTGTTCACGATTTGGATGACCGAACCATGAAATATGTTTTTAACCCAATCCGGTGAAACCGGTTCAGTAAAATTGGAACTATAGCTGAATCATTTTACTTGGTTAACTGATTCATCAATTTATGTGTATTCTGATTAACCATTTGTAAATGATATAATATTTCTAGTAAGATTATAAAAATATAACACATAAAATTTATAATTTTAAAATGCAAATTTATTATATTAATATAAATTGCAATTTTTGAATAATAATTTAGCAACTAATTGTCAACAATGTAAGTTTCATGCAACCGCATTCATCTTTCCTTAGTTCAAATGGCTTTTGAATCTCTACCATTCAATTTATCGTCATTATCAGTAAGATTATGCTTCCTTGTTGAGCAAAGCCTTTCTACAGATAACAAAATAAGACATTTTTACCTGGTTAAAACTTTTTAATTTTTTACTTTTGGACATATATAAATTTATGAATAGTTTGGGTAACTGTGAATTTGAAAATTGGTAACTTGAAACTGAACCAAAACCCAAATAAAAAAAAAAAAATTATTCCAACTTGAAACCAACCGAGCAGTTTGGCTATCCTAGCTTTCAGTTTGGTTTTAACAATTTCGGTTCGAGTTATCTGGCCAACAGGTTTTTTGAACACCCCTACATTCTACTCTTGTGATTCTTGACAAGCATTACTAGTTTTAGCTTGTGAAGGTACAGAGTTAAAGGGTTACATGGGAAAGCAAGCAACCAGCAAGGCTGTGAGGAAGCAAATGCGAAATGGGGGAATGAACAGCTTCACTTTTCATTCTAGTCCAAGGATGGTAAATGAAATCACATTGTAATTAGATTAGGCTATGAAGTAATCTCTCTTTCATGACTTCTCTTCTTTCATATATCTACCATAGGTTCCTCATATTTATAAACCAGAACTGCAATGTTTGGAACTATCAATCAAACAGTTTGTTCCTCGTGGGAGAAAAGTGAAGGACGGTTGCATTGATGCACCAAAAGTTATAGAGAAACTTACTGATGCTGAAGCTGTTCTGTTGGCAAAGTATTTTGAGGCTAAGGAAAATGCTTGGAAGCCATCTCTTATTGCTTTTCCTAGGTTCCAGGAGCTTCCCTCCACAGTACATAGAGTAATGCACTCATCTAGAACAGGATTTCTGATTGACGTGTTGCAATTTCTGAAAGTTGGGAGTTCTGAACAACATATCAAAAGTAGAAAAGGTGTTTCATTACTCTTGTCCTGAAAATGAAATTTGGAATTGCCAAAAGCATTGTTCATGAAGGGTGGAACTGCTGGTTCTTCCTTTCTTCCTGCCTGTCTTCCAAGACTGAGCTTAACCCAAGTCTTGGCTAAGAACGGCGGTGATCTTACTATTAGCTTCTGTTAATACTTCTGCGATAGTAGACAGATTTACTTCCTATATTTATATTGACTATAGATATCAAATGTTGTCACAGAATCACCTGATTCCATCAATTCGGCCGATGCAGAAAAGAAAATACCAAACACGGTCTCCATTCCAATGAGTGAAGAGAAGTGTAGCATGCTAGATTGTCCTGACGAAATTTTGACGTCTGCGTGTATGGAAAAGTATGTCAGGCCATATTCTCCTGACAAAGTAACAAATTCCGAGGGCGCCCCTTCATGTATGGCCATTAGTAAGAAGAGCAATTTGCTTTCGGAAGCTCTCCCTCTTCACTCCTACCTGTTTGGGTCAGAGGTTGCTTCTGTTGATAGCCATGGAAGGGTTTTAGTTGCCCAGGTTCCCATTCTGGATCTTAAAGAGATTTTATATTCTAGGAGTCTATGTGCGAGCAATACTACACTGCTAGACTGCTCAAAACAGGTTGATTGTGATCCTAAGAGCTCCTGTGGAAATGAAGGATTATGTATGCAGGTAAATTTTGTTGCAGCTCTGGGTGCTTCCAACCGTGATAGGTGCAAAAGCACTGACGCAGGCCACAGATCTGAATTCTGTGCTGATGCCCGGACAGCGGAAATGTTAGAAACGGCTGATGATGATGAAAATATTCTCCAAAGGCCGCTTTCCAAGGAAAAACACCCTTGTCAAAGAATTGACTGTGGTGGGTCACCAAATAACATGGTACATAGATCACCAATGTTGCATGCCGAGTGCAATGACGACATTGAGCTTAGTCCTCGGCTAACTAGTTTCATCAGACGTGGATTTGTTCCAGAGTCTCCACTAAATAACGTTGGTTAGTACTATTGTCAAGTAGCGCACTTTATATTTTTATTGTTCCCGACATTCAGTTTCCCAATCATTTTACCAGCATCATCCAGTGAATCTTGGCTATCTGCCTCTGTGAGCAATGAAACTGTCGTCCTAGGAAGATGAATAGGAATTCTTGACATCAGAAGCAATTCTTAGGAGTAAAACAGCAAGATTTTCCTAAACTTGAACTGATTCAGTCTAAAGATTTCCTGAAGTTCTATTGATACTCTGCAGGTTTGTCAAATGGTGAAGGGAGAGATCAGATGTCTGTTGCAGAGCCTACTCTTCTTACCAAACTGTGTGCAGAACGGCTCCCAAGCACATCAGGTTTTGACAAAAAGGAGGCTAATGCAACCAATGATCCTCACTTAAGTGATGTCGGGAACTCTCCTGTAAAGGCTAAAGCTCTCACTCCTGTACATAAGGCAGCTAAAATTGCCTTTAAAACTGGAGGTATACCCAATCCCCCTGCTGGCCTAGAAATTCAGACTACCTTAGGAAATTTATCAAATGATAGCTATAGCAGAGATTGGCATATGGGTTTGGCGGAAAAATCTGAAACTGTTGAAGTGACATGCAAGTTTAAAAGGCTACGGAAGATTGGGGACTCTGTCAAAGGCAAGCTTAGTGTTGCAGTTCCTAATTTGATCAAGCCCAGGAAAGGTATTAAACAATTTGTTATGAAATGTGTTCTAGATGCTTCTATCTGCTTGGATTTTGATATTATTCAGCAAAGTGGCTTCACTCCATAATTAATTTCATTCTGTTCATTCACTTTTTTTATCCAGGTAATAGAGAACAATTTAAAGATGTCAGAAACTTAATTGAAGAAGAAGCGGAGTAAGTGCATCATTGAAATGGATGACTTGCTGAGTGCTACTAATTTCATGACTTTTGGTGTGGAAAATATAGAAAGAGATGCATGTTAGAACACTAACAGATGTTGTCAAATTCTTCTCAAGTTGAGGTGAAGATCATAAAGATCATACACATTCATCAATCCATCTGTTGTTTTTGTTAGGGTTGGAAGATTCTTCTTTCCTAATGTAAATTTAACTAATCATATTGAATCTTGAGGCTAAGGGATGTTCTTTGGACATTTTGCAGCTACAAATCATCCAAATTCAATCCATTACTAAATGATTTTCCGATGTATATATGAAGCATTTGGATTTGTTACTAATCGGACTTTGGAAGGAAATATCGTTATTAGGGAGCCGATACTATTATTTTTTAATGTCACGATAAAGTCATGATATGTTATCGCGTCAGTAATATATTATTTATATTCAAAAGTTTAGGTTTATTTGATTGATACTAATATCGATTTTGATTCCAATATTTTCATCCATATACAAAAATGTGATGATTTTACTAAGATTGCATTATTTAGCATGGTATTGCAAATATGTTTCATTTCATCATATTTGTTATATA
>JAODPA010148114.1:11662-31676 GCA_025585075.1 Nepenthes mirabilis
AAAATATGCAAAAAAAAAAAGGAAAAAAAAATCCAAATAAGTGGAGGAAGCGATGAACACCGTCGGCTAGGAGCGGCGCGCAGTGCTCCTGCTCACTAATTTTCTTCTGGGATTCATAGAAATCTTCTTTGCCCTACTCTCCGCTGTACAACTTCCGTTAACAATTCAATCAGCCTGAAATTTGGGTACAGACTTGAAGAACTATGGTTTGGGGACTCTTTCCTGCTGATCCTCTTTCAGGTTATTCTTTGTCGTGTCCTTGTTTTCTACTTTTCCCCAGAACTGAAGTTTATTCTCGTGCTTAAACCCTGGAACAGTAGTTACTATTGAAGTATATTTTTCATACTGTCATTGACTCGTTGTTTCGATGGCTAATTTTGAAATGTCAATTGGTGAATGCATATATTATTTTGAGATGTTCAGAAATTCACTTGGTCTCTCTTCCTCTGCCATATATTTTTTCTCCTTTCTATAATGTTTAAGCGATGCATCAAGCTACCTCTATTGAATTCATTCCTTGTCAAAAAAGAAGTTCAGCAACATGAGAAACTGCTAGAAGTTACATCAAGTCAAGGTTTTGCTGATGGAATGTTTTGTTTGATTGCTTTGACAGGCGAAGATAAGTACTTCATCTTTTCGAAGGGAACGTACCAAGTGGGTCGAAAAGGTATTGTTTTTGGTAGTGAGAAAATGGCTTTTGTTCTATTGTTTGTTGTTGCAATCGAATTTTGTGGAGATTGAAGGTGAAGATCTGCTGCATGTGGAAAAACAGAACATTTGCCTTAAGTTGGCAAAATAGAATATCATTCCCTTTGTCACGACCGGAAATTTAGCATGTTTAACTCATTCTTATTTCAAAAATTTAAAATTCCAAATAAATCCAATAAATAACGCTAAGTTCCAAAATTCGAGCGTGACTAACCAAATATACAGGATCCGATAAATCAAAACTCACACAAAACTTTATTGGGCAATCGTCCAGACAATATAAATACGACATATTTTACAATCATCGTAAAGGGGGTCAGAATTTAACCATAATCATGATTAGAATATTATATAATATCCTAACTATTTTAAAAATATAACTACGGGCCTATACCCGACCAATTTAAAATCTAATCATATCAAATACCAATTTAAACCATAACAAAGCTAAAACTCACCAAATCAAATGAATAGTTGACAGATCACGTCCATACTCCTACAGTGTATCCAAACCTTTTACTTTAAATGGACAAAATATAAAACATGAGTTTAGAACTCCACAAGTATCATATGCGAACAAACAGGTCTAATAAATTAGATGGTTGATAAAGGAATAAGTATCAAATCAGAAAACAGATATAAATCTAAGTCAGCGATATAAAAATCCAATCATCAAATCTAAAGCAAAATCTAATATCCAGATCTAATGATAATCTCGTGCTCAGGTCAAATATTAAATCCAAACAAATGTCCAAACCAAAAACAATCCAATCGGGACATATATATATATATATGTATATAAAATAGAAGTGATTTGGATTGATTCTAGAAGCAGATATCTAATCCAAAGTCCAATCCAAGTTCAAATCCAAGGCTCGATTTGCTCATTATTTGGGGCAGAATCTAATAGTTAGATGATTTAATTGCATACGCAAAAGTCAAAATAGTGTTGCAACAGATAGTCTAAAAGTACAGATCAAAATATATATTTAAAATCAATGTACGAGACATATTAAAATCCATTTGTGGGCAAAACTGGCGAATCTCAAATTCAAGTCCAAATATCTAAATCTATGCAAAAATGCAAAACATATACCAAATCTGAGTTTCGATTATTTAAAGATTGATTTGAGGAAATGGTTATTCCTGACCCGGTAACCTTAGGCCAAATTAAATGCAGGTAAGGCCAGCATGTTAGACGACCTATGTACTCCGTCTCCTATAGGTAAGGTTACTCACTATATTTTGTTACCCGTGACTTTGAGTATGATTCTTTAAATTATTAGATATATTAGGATGTCTGAATATATATAAATTTCAATAAATCATTCAAATGGGAAGAGTTACTATGTCAAAGTCTTTTTTGCAAGCGGAAAGAGATTTCTATTAACAAATATTTTCTCATTGGGAGTTAATCAAAATATTTAATAACAAATCCAAATGTAGTGACCCCTACTTGACACATACATATGAAAATGCATGGCCTAATATAAATTTTATACTCATTTCCATAGACATACTGATATAAAAATATATAGTGTCCAATAATTACCATTTTTTTCAAAAAATTACAAAGTCCTCAAATATTAATAAAAACAGAACAAATACCTCAATCGACCGGTGAAAAAGTTGTACACAAAAAAATAAGCGGGCTAATTAAAAGTGCACCAATGAGCTTAAAACTTCCAAATACATTAGATACGAAATCAAACAAAGGATGGCGTTATAGGATACCTTTATCGATTTTATACTAAGTAGATCGGAAGAAAGGATACTTCAAGGTACCCGAATCGCGCTTTCTCTCTCCTGCTGGCACGTCCTTTCTCTCTCTATCCATGCAGTCTCTCTCTTTTGTTGCGATATGCCGCTGCCGCCTCCTCTCTTGGCAGCAGCCAACCTTCCCAGCGCACTCTTCCTCCACCGTGCGCCACCGCTGCCTCTTCTCCTTTGTGAGCAAATCCTCCTCCTCTTTTTCTCTCCTACTGTGCATCTCTCACTGTGCCTCCTCTCCTCTGCGCGTGTTGCCACCTGCGCCGCCTCCGCCTCCTTCTCCTTCTTCTCCCTTCTTCTTCCTTTGCCATGTGCTGCCCACCGCTCGCAAAACCCTCCTCCTCTCTTTTCTTCTTTCCCCTGCTCTGCCAGCCGCCAGATCCCCTTTTATTTTCTTTCTTTTTTTACACACACACACACACATATTATTCCATCGGCGCTTGTACGCGCTTTAGGCACCACATCGCAATTTCGATTTTTCCTCCAAAATTTCACAATATATAATTAATTTCACGACACATCCAATTAACTCAAAATCACAAATAAATATTAAAATAATCCGAACAAGGATCCGGGATATTACACCTTTGGTACGATGCTGTTGCTTTCTGGAATGATTTATCCCATCTCATTAAATATGCAAAACATGTTTACTCTTTCTGGACACTAGATTCTCTGGATGGTCACTTCTTAGAGAATGAAGGTAACTCATTCTATACGTCTTTGGCCTTATCTAATTGTAGAGTGCATGCAAATTGTATCATTTGGAAGGTTCTTGTTTGAAAGTTATCGATCTTTCATGTCCCACTATACGCTAGCTAGTGTTTGAAAAGTGATTTTTTTTTTTTTTTTTTTTGTCCTGGATACTTTTCCTTGTTGTGGAAGTTTGTATTTCCTACTTTAGTGATGCATGAAACTGGTTTAAATAGTAGTTAGAAAGCGATCCGAATTCTATTGATTCAATATGGACACTGGTTGCACACTTGAATTGTGTTCTAATTCTGGCTTTTGGCTCACCCTGTAATGTCATCAAAGTTTTGTGAAACATTGTTGTGTTCCCTTTTAGGATGATTTGTGAATTGGTAAACAAATTGTTCATGGTTTATTCAGGTGTAAGTAATTATATTTGTAGGGTGTGATGTGACAATTAGCAAGGACAAGGGAGTTTCACGTATTCATGCTGAGATATTTGTTGATGCAATGGATCGTCTAGCAAATCAATCTTCCAGTGTTACCTCCAATGTTCGGATAAGAGATTGCTCAAAGTATGGGACATTTATTGGTCAAAATCTTAGTTCAAAGGAAAAGGTCCATGAATGCCAGGGTAAATTAACTAGTCTAAAAGACGGTGACCTAATTTCATTTGGCACTGGCAATGCCACTTTCAGGTACTTTCTCTGTCCACATTGATATCTGAATGCAGAGATCATTTCAAAAGATTTTGCTTTACACATTTTTGGGTCAATAATTGCACTGAGGAATAAAAGATTCTGCTGCCAATTGGTCATTTTGGATTATTCTCCTCATGGTTCCACATTTCAAATAAGGCAGATTTCATCTTGAAAGCCAAAATTGATTTTTATTAACATAAGATGATGTAATGAGATTTTGTTGAGTTGAGAAGTTACATAGAATCCAAGTTTTGTGCATGTTTTTGTACCATTGACATGTTATTTGAAACACCGCAATAAGATAGCATTAAGTCCCACTATGCGGGCTTGGGCATATGAATCCGCTTTTGGTATTTTTCTCAATTTAGTGTAATATCTTTAAAAAGTAGAGGTAAAACCAAATGCTTGTATTGCACAAAGTCTTTCTAGACCCATTTCCATTCTTCTTGTCTCTAACTTAAGACACACACTTTTTTACACTAGTGCTTCATCTATTCTATGTATTAGGTGTCCAAACTTCTTAATCATCATGCTCTCTTCTTTTTGCTAATTCACTAGGGTATGTTCTTTTGTTATCATATCTTTTAGAATTTACATGCATCTTGGAATCCTCATATATGCTATACTCATTTATATGTTTTTCAATTGTGCAGTATTCTGACCCATATGATAAAAAGAGGGCAGCCTAGCTTCGTGCATGGGGTCAGGGGAAGGGTCAAATCATTTTTGGATCTTTATATGCCTGTGTCAAGAACATGTGGGAAACCTTGTATTTGACATTGTGTACCTATGGTGACATAGGATGTCACTTTTGGGTGACGATGCTGTCCATTGTTTCCCAATGCCAATTTACAATTCTTCTAGGAGGTAAAAAGGAAGATGCATTGCTTGTATATTTCCAACATTATCATGGTTCGGATTGATCTCACTAAAGAGTTCATTGTACAAGGCTCCCACATCATGAATTAATATACACAACTTTACCCTAACATGATATTGATTTTATAAAGGATCTTGCAAAATTTTTAAGCTGGCTGTCGATAGCCTAATTAAACCCTCCTTTATCAGGGCTTGGATTGGCAATGTAAAAAAGATTTGTAACAACAAATGACGACAAGCACAGTGTTTGGCATGCCATGTGAAATGAAATGAAATGTAGAATGGAACTTGCAAAGTTGACATTGCTTCTTACATATGCACATCATTATCATGGTTCAGATTGATCTCATAAAGAGTGGCCCATTAGTTGAGGCTTTGGATCAAAATTTAAGTTTAGATCGAATCTAGTTAAGTTGAGTAGTGCCTGACCTGTATCTGCCTCACGTTCATGCGTGTTTTGAACAATAAGTGTGTGCCTAATGGACGTCTCTGGGGCACTCATGTGTGCTTAAAGCAAAATGCCCACACTGATATGTGCTTGATCGGCACACGTGCATGTTCGGTACAAAATGTTGGCACTTGATCCACATATGACCATCATACATGCACTAGTTTTTTATAAATAGGCCTTTTGGCCAATTTTGGGTTATTTTTGCTAGAAATTTAAGAGAGAGAAGGTGAAGAGGAAAAGAGAGAGAAAGAGAGAGAAAGAAGAAATGCGGAGATTTAAGGTGAAATCAATAAATCTTTTACTAAAATCAAGTGCATTTAAGCTCTTTCTTCCTTTGTTGATGTTTATTTTTAATCTCTTTGAGCATTTTTCATTTAAAATGCCATTGCAAGTTTTAATTTCATACTTAAAATTGTTTTAGACTTTGCATGTATAGAATCCCACTCACGTTTCATGAAATTTTATGAAATGCATATATTAAATTTATACAAATCATGTTTAAGTGCTGAATTTTTATAATAATGTTCTTGCATATCTTTAAATTTTGTACTAATATTCTTGCATGTTTTCAAGTTTCATACATATACTTTTACATATCTTAAAATTGTCATATAACTGTTTGTACATGTTTAATATTTAAAAAAACAACTAATAAATTTACTTGAATTATGCTAATTTCTTGTATCATCTATACATAATTGTTTCTGTAATTTTGTAAAGTATATATTTAAGTTCCGTATATTCTTAATTTCTACTTCATTGTTTCTGCATGTCCATAACTTTTCTAGAAATTCACACGTTTGAATAAATATGAAGGAAAACTCTACATAATCTTTGATGAAGGAAGAATTTTCCTCCGGTATAAGAAAAATTAAAAAATATTCATATTTGAGTAGATTTTTTAGTTTGATTAAGTATAAACTATTATAGAAAATTAATAAAATATATTTGGACATGTTTTAGTATATTATTAGTGAATTGAAGGTCAAATATATCATCTGTATGTCTAAAAGTTAGCATTCGGCCCCATTTATAGAGATTATATGTAAACGGCCATAAATTGTAGCATATGGCCTTTGGCTATATAGAAATAATTATAACTCAAATTTCAATGTTCACCATTTATTGGTGAGGCTATCACCAATCATTAGCCCTTTCATATGTTAGCACGATTTTAGCATATTTTATATATTTATACAGATTGGCATGTTTTGTTTTGTGAATATATTAATTTTTAGCATAATTTATGTTACTATATAGACTTTGGCCTGAATGATCGTTAGTATTTGGCTTTAGCATAATTTATCAAAAAATGATGTTGTCAAAATTTTGAACTTTCAATCATGGCTTAACTTTAATATATATTTTTTCGTATATATTCATTTATGAAAATATATGCCTTGTTAAATGTTAGGCTCATTTTTATATTTGGTTCTACTAACCTTTTTAGATTAGAGTGCTCGGACTAACTTACAGGAGATCAGGATTGTAAGAAGATTGCTCGGGAATAGACTTTAGGGTACTAGGGTAATTAATTATTTTATTTTATGCTGAAATATCTAAATTAGTTGTATCATTTCATTTTATGTTAGTCAGCATTTGTTTCCTGCCATCAGCCAATGATGTAGGTATGATAATCTTGTTTTAAGCTTGATTTCAGAATTCTAGGAGTTCAGTTTTGTTGCAATGATTTTAGTTGAGATATTTTCCTTACATATGGTTGAGGTTAAATAATTGTCGATATTCAAAGTTACTTTCGTGTGTAACTTGTGAGTCCTGCGGTTGGATCATTATATTATTTTTGGACCGTTTGACGGTATTTGATTTGTAGGTTCGCATCTTGGTGTTATTTTGGGTTTTTAAGTTGGTAGATTCAACAATTGAATTTCTAAGTTTTAAGGATAAAAAAAATTGATTAACTATTATGGATTTTGGGACAGGGATGTGATATTAACCCTCCTTTATATGAGTTTGGATTGGCCATGTAAAAAAGATTATTACAACAAATGACAAGAAGTTCAGAGTTTGGCTTGCTATGTGAAATAAAATGAAATTTGGAATGCAACTTGCAAAGTTAACTTTGGTTCATTTTACAAGAGCAGCGGAGACTGAAGTTTCTTTTGTCCGGTGTCAAAATGTTGATCTTAGTCTTATTATTTTTCTGTTTACTTGGTAGGTTCTCTTTTGTTCCGCTCATATTTTATATTTGCAACATTGAGGACTCCCAAACAACTAGTTCCATTCAAGAAAAAGTATCTTCAATAGGTGAGTGTTATCTGTGGCTACTCCCTGTTTCTAATGCTTTTCATTATACCTGTTCAACTTTTATGAGATTGCTCACCTTTTCTTTTTTGGGTAGTTCTTACCTCTAATTTTTTTAAAAAATGTAGTAGTGTTACAAAGTTTGAGTAGTGATTTTAATTCTTTTATTGGTGAAAGAAAGTGGAGAACATAATTGCAAGGAGGAGGGATGTTTTGTCCTAATAGAGGGAAGAATAAATACATTATTGAACTCATGGTAATCAGCTCTTTCCAGTCTTCCTGAAGATTTATGAGAAAGGTTCCTATGGAAGAACCCCGAGAAAAACATCGTGATGAGTGCAATACAACATGCCACGGAAGGTTCTTAGGGGTTCCACCCTTCCAACCTTGTCTACCTGCTCGTAGACAAAAATGCTAGGTCTGACTCATTGCTTGCCAAAAATGCTAAAAGAGTTAGTTGGCTTTGCTAGATCTTAATCTGCTTGGACAGAAAGTCTTAATATTATCAGTCTTACAAATTTGGATAGTCAAAGGAGAATGTTCTGACTTAGCACTGAGAAGGGAAGGATGTGTAGTAAACAGGAAAGCCCAGAATTCTATTCCAGTTATTCAGTAATGAACCTTATATCGACGTAGGTTGATGCCATTTGTTCACATTTCCCCAATGATAGGTTGATGGAATCCACTGAGAAGAGTTAGGACGGAGTAGATACTCGAGTGGTCTAGGACGTTGAGTCTAATAGCTTTTTCTGAAGAGCTTCTATCTTCGGCTGAGAAGTGTGGTGTTCAGTTGAATGAGGTTAATCCTCTGCTGAATTGAGTTTGATTTTATCCTAATCAAAAGGTGTGATTAGAAGTAAAGCCCTATTGGGTGCATCCAACCATGTAGTAGCAGCCTCTCACCCCTGCATAGAATCCGGAGGAAAGGCACCGGTAAGCCACTGCTAGAAGCAACAAAAAATGCTTGATTTCGCCCAAAAAAGTAGCAGTTGCTGGAAGTAGATTCAAACAGTGTGGGCAGAAAATCAGGTGAATGCATGTAGCCACAAGTGCATAAAATCAAGGAAACAACTACCTAAGTGGGAGGCATCAAAGAAGAAAGTTACCATGATTCTCCCTCAACAAATAGGACTTGGAGGCTCATTTATAAATTGGCTGATCAACATCACTACAAACACACCAACAAATGCACCAGCTGCAAAACAAAGGCCCAGAGCCGTTGTCATGATCATCAAGAGCCATTCTCTTGGTTCCTTCAACTATCATAGACTATCCTTCTATGAGTATTTGTGTCTCAAGCATTATGTTTGAGATTGTCTTATTCCATTTTTAATTCCTGTACTTTATTTAATGCCTTCAGTTGTTTAATTCAACGTACAGTATCTAGTTTCAGCTGGTCAATTCAATGTTATGGGCTTTATTCTTGTATGTCCCCGGTTCTAATTAACTGACTCTTTTTATTTCTTTTCATTCCCTTAATCCCTTTTAAATTAGGCAAATCTTGATCCTCAATCCTTTGAATTTATTCATCTCTCTTTCTTTACTCTCTTAAAATTTATTGATTTCTGCAATCTCAACTGCTCTACTACTTTCCTTACACTTCAAATTTTTTATTAGTTTTGTTTTGTTTGAATCAGTCCCCCCTACTCTCACTCTTTAATTTTGTTAAACTTCAATGTTTTAAATGCTTCAGAATCCTTAGATAGGAATAGGAGCATTTTCTTTCACTTTTTCGCTTCTGTCCAACAGACCATTTTTTCAGTTGAATCCACACTCTGTTCGGCTGAATTTGCCTTATGCTAGATAGATTTCCTGTAGACAGTGTCAGTTTGGCTGAATTGCTTTCTGTTGGATTAACTCAATTAGACAGCATTTTGGCTGATTTTCATGTCGGTCAAACACGTGATTGGAACCCCAAGATATAACCCACTCTTGAATTTTAAAGCCCTTGACCTGCACCCTCTTGGTTCTAATCCAAAGAGGCTTTTAGGATCTAGTGAACTATAAAAAAAGCACAACCCTGTGAACAAGGTCCTACACAGTAGGGTCTGGGATGGTCAGGTGTACATAGTCATATTACTACATTGCAGAGATAGCGTTTGTGGTTTAAACCCATGACCTATATGCTACAATAGAGCAATCTTACCATTGCAACAAGGCTCACTCTTTAATTTAGTCAACCATGTTACAATTAATTGGGCATGTCAGTTCCCTCTCTACATTAACCTTTTTAGATGAATCTAGAATGGGATACAGGACCCAAGAATATAAAACAACACAAGATTCTTCATCTCCCTCTTATAACAAATACTGTCTACTGTCTCAAATCCTTCTGATGGACAGGTTCCATTCAGCATAAGATATTTTTTATGAAAGAATGAGCTGGATTTTACCAGCTCAAGCAGTGACTTAGAAATACACCTTGGATACCTTGGCGGCCAATCCATTTATTTATAATCTATGGTTAAATAACACATAATCAAATAAGCTTACAACTAAACCCAAACAGGCGAACAATCAAAAAACCTGTTGGGCAAGAGGATTCACATCTCTTACAACTGACACAATCTTCTGTTCTTGGAACAGAAGCTATAAGGAACAACTTCATTTTACAAACAAGGGTTTCACACTGTTTTGTCTTTAATTGTCGAATGTGATCCTGATTAAGGATATAGTCATTCGACTACCATGTATTCTGTTTATGAGCTTGGGCCGTTATGCCATACCCTACATCACAGATATGTAATCATTGCACTTCAACTTGGCTATTCTATTCCATGTCTTATGTATATTTTTATCATAAATTTATTGTTTTTTTTTTTCTATTTCCCTGGTACACTAGTACATGATATCCTTCTAAATTACCCTTTTTTGGCCTTTGTAGCAGAGTCTTGATTGCTATTTGAATTGCTGGGATTACTTGTTGAAAACTACTAATAGAATCAATGATATTGAATACTTTTCTCCATTGATGGTGGAAGAACTAGTTAAAGAATCTCATTCTCTCTTTTTAGATCATTCAATTTTTTTCTGGCATTTCATAGGGCTTGAGAATATATAAATGCAGTAGATAGTAGATATTTTTCTTTCCTGCGTCAGATCAAGTGTGTGATTATTTTGTGCACATTTTCTGATGGATAAAATTAATGATTGACTTATACATGCTTCTTGCTGGTGAGGTCATGTCTCTTGGTTATTCTGCTCTTTCGTACTGGATGACAGTAGGGCGGCTCCTTGTACCATAGAAATTAGTGATCGACATTTGGTTCTGTTTGCTAGACAAAACTCTTATGGCCAAGAATTCTTCGTTTGTATTGGTGAAAGTGAGATGTTTCCTGTTACTCATCATAAAAGTACAATATTGTGTATTTTTTTCTCTGATTTATCAATGATTGAAGGATCTCCTAGTATTTGAACCTTTGGTTAGATGTATTAGTAAAAATCTGTGTGGTTATTCTTGGAAGATTTCGGGATCTGGGGCAGATTGGCTGCTGATCATTTGTGTATATCATTCTTGAATAGGTTGCTTTTCTTGTAGGTGCTTGCACCACTCATAAGTGGACCGAAGAGTGCACGCATATCATTGTGGATCAATATACACCACTGAATGAAGATCTGATTGATGCTATTATGACTAAGAAACCTCTTGTGGTACATAATTGGTTAGAGGTATGTATAGTCTTTCTCCTGTGATTGCATTGTTACATCATAGACAATTACAGTCTAACTATGCATGGGAAAAGTTAATCATTCACTATGGCACTTGAGAAGAGCTGTACTTGCAAGGGTGGTTGTTCCCTTAATGCGGATATTTGTCTTGGAAAGTGTTTTGGCAATAGATGTTTGTTTGGAAATTAGTAAATAAGAATTGGTCTATTAGTTGCACCGTAACAAGCGCCATGATGGCCTGGTGTATTTACTTAAGACCCCTTAGCTAACAAACATCGATTTTGCATCTAGTTCTGGCAATACGGCTGAACTCTACGTACCATGTCACGTGTCAAGCAATGAAAGGAATAAAAAATGGGGTGCAACACAAAGGACTTCTTAGGTGGTCACCCATCCTATTACCACTCTAGTCCAACCATGCATAAATGCGTTGTTTTAATGGGATCCAGTACATTAGTACTGGTTTGGTCACACTTGTTCACTTGCTCCACATATTCCTCTAAGACCTTTTGAGCCCATGGATGTCAATTATGCATCTGATTTTGGCAATAAGGCTAAACTCTCTAAAATTCGCCACTTGTCTGACAATAAAAAAAATAGGAAAAAAGTGCACCAGGCACTTCCTGGGAGGTCTCCCATCCTAGTATTATTCCCGCATGAGTGCATAATTACGTAGTTTCAATGGGTTCTGGTGCAATAGTGCGGTTATTGTTGCATTGGTTACCTACTCTTTGTATTTTCTTAAGGCTTCCTCCAGCCTATGGAAATCAATTATGTGGCTTATTCCGGCAATACTGTTGAACTCTCCCACTATGCTATGTGACTGGCAACAAAAACAATAGATACTGGTTGCAACACAAGGACTTTCCAGGAGGCACCCATCCCAACACTACCTTCGCCCAAACATGCTTAAATGTATTCTAATGAGATCTGGTTCATTAGTGCTAGTATAGTTGCATTGTTCACCTGTCCTACATGTTCCTTCAAGGCTCTTTGGCTCTTAGACATCGATTATGCCTCTGATCCTAATGATACGCTAAACTCTTTCCATTGTGTCATGTGTCTAGCAACAAAAATGATAGAAAAAGGGTTCAACACGAGGACTTCCCAAGAAGTATCCCATCCTTGTACTATTATTGTTAAAGCTTACTTTATTGCAGAGTTTTGATGGGTTCCAATTTATTAACGATGGTGTGGTCAGGCATGTTCACTTGCCCCATGTATTCCCTTAGGACTCCTCTAGCTCATGAACTTTGATTATGCATCCGATTCTGGCGATACGGTTGAACTATCCTAACAACTTCACATGTCTAGCAACAAAAAGATTACAAAAAGTGGGTAGCATGAGGACTTCCCAAGTAGTCATGTATTCTAGTACAACTCTTGCCCGTGCACGCTTAAATATGAAATTATGATGAGTTCCTGTGCATTAGTGTTGGTATAGTCAAACTCATTCACCTACACTATATATTCCTTTAAGACCCTTTTAGCTCTCAGGTATTGATTATGCATCCGATCCTGGTTATACGAATGAACTCTCCCCTCCATGCCGTGTATCCAACAAAATAATGGAAGAAGGATTTATCATGATGACTTGCCAAGAGGTGTCCTATTATTACTATTATTACTAAAGCTCAGCTTACTGCAGAGTTATGATGGCATCCGGTGCATAAGTTTTGGTATAGTTGAACCCATTTACCTGCCTTGTATATTCCCTTAGGACCCCTCTAGCTTACATGCATCAATTATGCATTTGATTTGGATGATATGACTGAACTCATTGTACAACATGATGTGCCTTGTAATAGAAAGAATAGAAAAAGTGTGCAACACACGAACTTCCCATGAAGTCTGTCCAAATACTATCCTCACCAAAGCACATGTTTAACTGCAAAGGTTTGATGGGATCTAATTCATTAGTGCTAGTATGGTCGGACACATTCACTTGCCCTGTGCATTTCTTTAAGACCCCTCAGACTCATGGACATTGATTCGTGATGTATTTATTTTGGTGAAATCTCAAGGGTATTCTCGGTGATCTACTAATCACTTTTTCAGGGCAATGACTTGGGTTTAATTCTTCACTGACTCCATCCCATCTCACTTATCCAAAAAAATCTTGTGTATTCATTTTATTTATTGGAAATTCTGATGAATCGTGTTTGGATTTTGTGGGAAGCCAAAGTTGATCTCTTCACTTTTTTTTTCAAGTGAAAGATATTGTTAAAACTTTATCCAGGGACCTTAAGGTATTGAGATATATGATCATGCTTGCTCAATGATACCTGGATAGAAGAGATAAACTGAATAACGTGTTTGATTTGTCATTTGCCTGAGAAAGTCAGGTTTGGTCTGTTTTAACATTGCCCAAGAGTAGTATATAAGGATACTGCCAGTTTGGAAATTAGTGTCTCTGATTGTGTAATATATCCAACTGTGATGATTATTCTCTAGCTTGGAGGACAAAGCTAGGGTGTATATATGATCCTTTATGCCTTTAAGGCCTCATTGACTTATGGGAGTGCAAGATTTGTGAATACCGTATGACAATAGGTAAATGGATAAAGGCAAATGGAATTGTTTTGATTGTCAGTCAACGGTGCTTTAACAATCTCTATCTGTATTTGTTCCTTTTCTTTGTCTTTTACACTCTTCATGGGATCTAAAATGAGAGATATGGTTGTTGGTTCCATGTGATTTTGCAGTGTATAAATTCTTCTATTTTGTCTTCTACTTTTAGCACTTTACTGAATATCAATAGTCATTAGTCGCTGCTGAATAAGTCTTCACAATATATGCCAATGATAATAATAAAAGAAAAAAGGGTCTTCATACCACAAGTGGCATTTGATGTTGGGCATTGTGTGGTCTCCTAATATTCATTAGCTGAAGTTGCCTTAACATAGAAGCGAGAAATAATCCTTTGGCAGTTCTTTTAATTTTTATTGCATTATGATCCGTTGAATAATACGCTATGCTATCAGTTTTTTACAGAGAATAAGATTTGCTCTGAAATTGCAAGCTGCAGCTTGTAAGTGTCAACCTTGCCTTATTACAGCAGTTATTGATTTCATGATGTTTCTATGTCTTTGGTTTTTTTTTTATGGGGGGGNTAGATCTGGTTAACCTTCAATTATTGACCTGCTATGTTTCGCTTCAGTTATGCGCCAACATTGACAGTGGATGGGACATCAGTGAAGGTTGCTGACAGTAAAACTCGTGAAACTTGTTTGAAAGGATACAGTTTCTTGTTGGAATCTGCACATATGGTGATACTTCACTTCTTATTTGGTCCTTTAAGATAATTTATTTTGATTGAAAAGAGGCCTACAAATCTATAATGATATTTTGGTTTCAGTTGTACTGAATATAATTTTAATGCTGAAATATTTCGCCTTCATGATTCTATAAATCCACTCTGAAAATTCTTAGATTCTTCATTGAAATAAAATTAGTGATAAATGTTTATTCCTCATATCATGCTTCCCCAATTTTGAAAACCCATAATTCTACTGATTTGGTTGGATTCTTAAGAATGTTATTGCTCTTCAGATACTTCAAATTATAATTGCATTCAAGATGTTAATGATGCTAATTTGATCTTCTCGTCCTACTTACAGTACAAATATGGAAATAGGTTGCCATTATTGTTGGAAGTGAGTGGCGCAAAGGTTCTTTCCGTCGACATATTTGATTCAAATAGCCAGGTGAAATATTTATTTATGCATTCTTCTTCTTCGCTGATGATTGATTGTTTGTTCATTGGAGTTCATCATGGTTTTGTTTGTTTTGACCTATTGTGATAGTGATTCCTCACTCCATTCCTGTGCACAGAGTAATGGGCTGATCAAAGTTTGCAGCTGTATGATGAGATAATTCCATTTATATTAAAGATGATAAAAGAATTTCACTGGGTGATCCAAACTGAATATGATGGCAAGGAGGTGTGGTGAATTGAGAGAGGCAGCAAGGGGGTAAGCTTTTGAATGGGAGTTTGGATCTGTTTCCATGGAGAATTTGGTCGAGATCTGGTGGTTCTGCTGATTTCTTGTGTGGTTAGAGGAAGCTTGTTGGAAGAGAAATCATACAATAACTTGCAAGAGAAAAGGTTGTTGTTTTCCAATAGATGTTATCTTTTTAGCTTTGAGAGCCCGGAATCATGTTTTCTATCTTGCAAAGTGGTTTGGATGATCTGATCTTTTATATTAATGTTGACGGGAGTGATTGTGTTTAGGACAAAAAGGTTTTAAGGATGAGCTGTTGCGTGGGAATGGCTTATTAGCGAAGGGGGAAAAGTTGCCTATGTGCAGTAAAATTCTTTTATCAGGAATCTGGATGATTTGATTGGGAAAAAAAATACCAGGGCATTGTGTTGGATGATTGTTCTGTCTGGCCCTTCTCAGGTTAATGGCTGTTCTATTATTGGGTTGGCACTGTGGACATATTCCAGATTCCCTGTGTGGCTTCTTTTAGAATTTCTTTAGGAGCAGACTATTCTCTTAAATTTCTTCTTTGTAGTTAGGTGATGATAAGCTCTAACTTATCCGAGGATGGCACACTAACCAGAACTTGGAACATTTCCTTGGAGGGTCTGGATTAAACATGTGCTTTTTAACAACACTTTAGTTATTCTTATAGTCCTGGTTCAATTCTTAATCCAGAAGAAAATGCCACTAGATAAAACATATCCGAAAAATAGGAGATGCTTATGAAAATTAGGATAAGGTTTTAGATTAGAGGATTGCGATCAATATGTTGGCTTGAATGTCATATCTTCGTCTTGTTGTAATTTGTGTGTCAGCAATTCTGACAAGCCTACACTACTACTATGCTACACTACACAGGATTATGTCAAAAGCATTTTCCCCCACCTTCTGATCATGGATTTAAGCATCACCCACTTAAGCCTCATGCATCAGCATCTTCTCATCCGATCTCTGTTCATGAACACACTGCTTGCACGGACATTGTTTTGTAGCTCTGGCACAAAATATTTTGTGGCTCTGGTACAAGGGCTTTTTTTTTTTCTTTTTTTTTTCGTTCATGAACAACTTCTGATCACGAATGTATACAGTTGAGTCTCATGCCTCAGCATCAGTCCTTTCATTATCATCCATTACAAAATTGCTTAAATGCAGCAGCTTCATATGTTCAGCCTAATCCAAATTATAGAGCTATAACACAATCGAACCAGAATGAACAAAATCATATTAATTTTTCCCAATAATTAAATACTTGTATTTGTAGATGCTACATATTTGATTCTATAATAAAAAGATTTCTGGGGTGTATCCCCTTCCTATCTTCCCACCATAAGAGAAAAAAGTCGGTCTCCTTATGAATGGATAAAAGATTCACAATACAAGTTGGATGTTTGAATACTATTATGCTATGATGATGTTGCTTTCTCCTTTTGTGAAGAAAATGTGTTTATTTTTCTATCATACCTTGCACTGTTATTGTTCCGATCATCCCAACTTAGTCAAGTGAAAGTTTTCCTTTAGGACCTGGAGGATGGACAAAGTAACCGTGTAGTGCATGTTATCCCCACTGGATCAGCAGATCGCTTGCGGAACAGAGGTTCTTTATTGAAAATAAATGAGATGGGTTTGATTTCTTGTATTATATCGGGGCACCTTGATCCTTCTGTCCTCAAACTGTCTGGTAAGTTTCTTCATTTTGATCAAATTTGCTATAGATCTATAATCTTGTACATTTCTTGTATGTACTTACTGCAGCCCGTGAAATAATCTGTAGAACTCTCCAGTTTCCTTCTCATTCTTCGCTCTTAATGTTTTATATTTCTTAATTCAAAAGACTAGACTTGTCTACTGGAGATATCCGACTCTTTGTAATGGTGAATTTCTGTCGGATCATTCTTATCCTCTATCTATCTATCTATGTATCTCCACTCACAAATGCATGGCGCACACACCCAGGGGTGCCTGCTGATGTCCATTCTTGAGAATGTATTCTTTTTAAAAAATTTTATTACAATGATAAAGGAAGTTTGCATGTTCATTCTCGTTTTTCTGATTTCCATTTTTTATTAGTGCTTCATTCTGAATGTGAGGGCAGATTTTTTGTTGGAGGAAGGTCGGTCCAGACAGCAACATTTCCACAATGAGTTGTAATTTTATTGCCAAATTAAAAGTAGTGTTTGATAACACGTAACCCATAGAGGGTGAGCAATGAACATGAGAACTGTGTCCCGTTCCTCAGATTATTAGCAAGTTTGTGGTTTTATACTGGCAACTATTCTGTTGTGTCATACTTCATGTTGAATTTTAGTGAAGTCCATTGATTTGCTTTTTTTTTTTTTTTATTGCATTTATACTTGCTAACAATATGTTGACTTGGTGGCTCGAGCATGGTGTATAAGATTGTCTTTTAATTTCTCTTCAGGATTTTAGCCCATTGCTATTAATGTTTGTAAAATTTTGATATTTTGCTTTATATTAATCATGTCTTGCTATTATCTGTCATAAAACGCTTGCGGCAACAATCTTTTGCCCTAATATGCAAATTTGGCCATCAGCATTGCAGCCCATTAATGCATTCGGAGATCATTTATCAATGAAATCACAGTTAGCAGTCGCAGTCTACATTTGGGAAATATATCCATGGCAACCTTATTGTTATTACTGAATTTCTGTTCTTCTGCAGTAGTGGCTTCATCTTCATGCTCGACAGATGATACAGTAGTAGCAGATTCTGATGCAGAAACAGAGTCAGCCACTAGTGATCATCCAGCTGCAGCAACTGCATTGACCAATGCTGCTGAATGTCAAAGCAAAGCTGAGAAATCTAGGAATCATGCTGCTCCCTCATTAGAAAGTGCTCAAATGACAAATCTAATGGAGTGCAATAATAAGATGGCCAGTGAAGTCAATGAGCCTGCTGAACGTGAGAGCAAAGGAGAGATATCTAAAGATGTTGCTGCCTCTGCATCAAGACATCTTCAAATTGCAGACTTTATTGAGCGCAACAATAAAACTGTCGTCAGAGGAGAGAAGGACAATCTTCCCGAAAGTGGGAACCCAGATATCCTTTATAGCCAAAATTTAATCGTGAGAGATGTCAACCCACCAATCTCAGCTGGTTCTGCAACTGATGACACCGTGATCAATTTCAAGCGTTTCAGGAAGGTAATTTAATCTGAAATTATACTTCATGCCTTCGATCTTCAAATCAAAGCATTGTTATATTGGCTAGTCTAAAGAAAATGTCAGCCTTTTTCTGGTTGCCAGCTCCTGAAAACCAGTTGTTTCCTCTGTGTTTGGATTTCCTCAGCCAGTTTTACACTTTCCACATAGGCAACTGTAGAAGGGACTTGTCTCTGTGAATTTTTGGGCAAAAATTGAGATGGATTGAGTAATATAGTTGAAGGATTCTTAGCCTTTTGTTTCAACTTCCTATTGTGCTTTCTCTATATCCCATCTATTTTCTTTTCTTTTTCTTTTTTTTTAAGGGACTTGACATTCTGATCTATTCTGTTGGATATTCTTTATACTAGAAATATTTCTGGTTGGAGATAGTTCATGTAGTTCCTCATATATTGTCTACTGACATTTTATTATTCGGTGAACGTGCAGACTGTGATAGAATCTGGAAATAGCTTCAAAAACCTTGTTCCATTTGCAAAGAATCCATACACGTATGATCAATCCATGCTTTCATTCTGCCTTATTTCATTCTTGCACTTTATGCCATATCTGCTTTACCCTTTTGGTGCTAGGGATTCGGACTATGAGAGCAAGGAAGTAATTGAATCTGTGAGGGAGGAAAAAAGGAGAAAACAAATGGAGGCCATGGCTGAGGACTTATTTAACAACGAAAAGGTGAGTCAAATATTTCTGTTGATGATCAGGAGTCATAATTCCCTGGAAGGTGATACCTCTTTTTTTCTTTTTTTTATGTTTTTTTTTGAGTGACACAGGGGCGGCGGCGTGGAGTTGCCGGTTCTCTTCATGGACTTCTCGCTGAAAAAGGTAGATTAAGAAAGACAGCAGGCTCTTAGCATCAGAGTAAGCTGGTCTTCTCTCCGCTGGCTTCTGCGATAAAGGGTGAGAAGTGGTGGGCTAGGCTGCTCCACCCTGTTTGGGGGAAAAAAGGTGGGGGCGGTGGCGGTGGAGGAGGAGGAGACGGGTGTGGGATGGGTTTTAGCATCAAACTCCACCTCTCCATTTACTTGGGATTCTGTAATATTCAAGAGCTCTAGGACAGAGAGACAAATGAGATAACCTATAAGAATGGTGAATATGTTGAGCCCTGTGGAGTTCTTTTGTTATGTCACAAGAAGAACAATTTGTTGATTTTACTAAATTCTTATTCAAATGTGGATTGATTTGAAGTTTATGCTATGAAATTTGCATTTTCCACTAAGCTAAAGTTAGCAAAGATTGACGGTAACGTCGTGAGCACGGCAAGAGGCTAAGAGAACTAGGGTTCTTGTGGCTAAGCAGGCAACCAAGAGAGGCAAGAGAAAGCATATCTAAGCCAACACTAGACAAAAGCAGATAAAATTTACGTATAAAAGGAAAATGAAAAGCATTTTCAAGCAAACATTCAATTGGGTCGAGAACTGATCATTTCTCTTTATATATTTATTTGATAACCAAATCGAAGATGCATGAAGAAAAATCATCCATCCGAAGGGATCGACATGGCCTACTTGCGCTCCTCGTGCTATTGCCTTGGTCATTCTTGCCACTTAGGCTTAGGCTAAGGATTGGAGGATGAAGGAGGACATTGCTTGCTGTATACAAATTGGAGATATGTATGACCAATGCCAAAGCAATTCCTTCTCATCTCAATTTCAGCTGTCAATTTTCACGATTATATATTTTAAAAAATAAAATAGTAAATGTTGGTTGATTTTTTA
>JAODPA010148125.1:0-15212 GCA_025585075.1 Nepenthes mirabilis
GACTGTGCCTCCTTGAATTTATGCTTAATCATACAAATGTTGTGGACCAAGGATTCATATGGCCTCATCGAATGAACAAATAATCAAAACTCAACTTATGTATATTTTCATATAATCAAACGCTATATATTACTATTCAAGATCCATAAATTGGCTGTCATATATATAACTATGCAAATGAAATTGAACGATGCTTTTTACCTATGGATGATATATTTAAATCTTGATTATCCCTATACTATACTAAAACATATTATAATATATCACTGACAATTTTTTACAATGGTCTACATATAATCAAATTTTTACAATGGTCAATATCTCTCCTCTCTCTTCTCTCAAAAATTTTGCTAAAATGACTAAGAATCAATAGAATGGATATTAAATAGAAAATTAGTGCATATGTGCCTGTCAGGCATATATCAGACACTGAGATAGAACCTATACGGTAGACAAGCATCCCTCAGGTAAATATTTGGTGCATGCATTCTATCATAAATATGCACTTATGCCTCTCAAGTATATATTGAATATAAACAATTTGCCTAAAATGCATAAGAGCACCAATTGGGCATCCTTTAGAGGCATCTTTTCTACTAAAAACACACACGTGCACCCATCAAATGTTGGTCAAGTGTCATTCAGCCTAATGTGAGCCAGTCAAATTTGATCCAAATGTTTCTTTGACTTTCAATAATTTTCTTAATTTAACTTAGTTAATTATGATTAAAATTATAATTTAAAATTTATACCTTATAGTGGTATCACAACTATAGTAGGTAAGTTGAATATAATTTAAACCACTTTAAATAATTCTTATAGATAAGAGTTTACTAATGTTCTCCTTGTGATGCGTCTCTTGATTTAGGTTATTGTACGGATTAGGGAGCCATTAGATCTGATGCGTCAAGTCCATTTCAAGTGGATCCGATTTCTGTCTCTACGAACTTGAGTCCTACACACCACAAATAACAAACGATAGATCAGAGGATTGGTAAGATGTATTCTCCAATTTATCATTTAACATTCTAGTCATGAATCTTTTTCAATTGATAGAAAGATGAAAAGAGGATATAAGAAAATGTGTTAATGCACTTGTGTGGAGGAAAATGAGATTTGTGGAGGATTGGGCTTCATGAATGCACTTGACAGGGGATAGCTTTAAGAGCTGAAGGAGGGCTAGTATAAGATCCGGATCCCAAAATATGATAAATATGGAGTAATTAAATTGATGATAAACATGATTAGCCTTAAGAGTAAAGAAAAAATAGGTACCAAAATAAAAAGAAGCAAGTCGGCAGAAAATGGGATCGGTGCAAATCTACGAAAAGAACTGCTTGAAGCTCACCAGAGGCGGAACGGGAGCGAGAAGAGGTTGCAAGGGTGGCACTCAAGCGCTTGAGTGCCAACCTAGGTGGAGATCTACGAAACTGGTGCTCGAGCACCAACTTAAAACCCCTCCACCGACCTGCTTTATTTCGTTTTAAATTGGGTTAAGGGAGAGAGAGAGGGAACAGAACGACAAAAAGCACAAAGAGGGGAGGAAGGAGGAAGGGAAGAAAAGGAAGAGAAGAGGAGAAATCTACCACTTTTGATCTGATCTAGGTAAAAAAACAGTTGAGCAGGCTAAGGTAAGTATACCCCGAACGTTACCCTCTGTTTTTACTACTTTTCCATATCTATAAAAATGTATTGATATTCTAAATTACTGTTTCTCCCTATTTAATGCATACGAAGCATGTTTCTATTAATTAATCAGATAGATTTCAAATTTATCTGTATGTATCGCACTATAGAGCTTTAGTTTCATGATTGTACATGCGTAGAGTATCCGATTATGGTCCGAAAGCTTCACGTCAAACCCTAGGTCAAAAATTAGAAATTGACGGTTAAGTTTCCCTGAATCCTATAATATGTTAAGGCCTATGAGGTAATCTTAGTCTAAAAAATTCCATAAGAATACATTGTTAATCTTCTAGGATGTTCTGAAACTATTTGAAGGATTACCGATTAAGATTTAGTTTAAAAAGTCCCATAGGAATGGACTGTTAATTTTCTAAGATGTTCTGAAGCTATTTGAAGGATTATCGATTAAGGTTTAGTCTGAAAAATCTCATAGGAATGCACTGTTAATCTTTTGGGATGTTATGGAGCTATCTGAAGGATTACTGATCAAGGTTTAATTGGCCAATTGAAATACGATAAGTTAAGAGTTAAAAAATAAGAAGAAAAGTATGAGTCTTGAGATGGAAATGCTAATTGGAGGTTTAATGAAATTTATCTGACAAATTACACTTGAAAAATTAATCTAAAATTGTATCGTTAAATCATAGAGAAGTTTTGAAACTGACTAAAGGTAAAATTGTATGAATCGGAATGGTTTTCAAGGTATGGAGAGTTAAGACTAAGGAATTAAGGATAAGAATATCCTCAGCAAGTAAAGCAGTAGGATTTTTGGCATAACCTGTCAATGACCCCGCCCTTAGGTTACTATATCGAAACACTTAATAATAGTTAATAGGACCAAAGAAATTATCCTGCCCTCGGAATATAAAGTATGGAGGGTATGTAACGATTAAAGTGAACAGAAATCACCCTACTATCGGGATGTAATGTATGGAGGGTATGTAAAGAATAAATATGAATAGAAACCATCCTACCTTCGAGATGTAAAGTATGGAGGGTATGTAAAGAATAAATGTGAATAGAAACCATCTTACCATCGGGATGTAAAGTATGGAGGGTATGTAATAGAATAAACTGAATAAGAAACTATCCTACCCTCAAGATGTAAAGTATTGGGGGTATGTAAAGGAATAAACTGAATAAGAACCAACCTACCCTCAAGATGTAAAGTATGGAGGGTATGTAAAGGAATAAACTAAATAAGAAATCGTCCTACTCTCAGGATGTAAAGTACGTAGGGTGTGTAAATATTTAAGTGACCAGAAATCATCCTGCCCTCGAGATGTAAAGTATAGAGGGTGTGTAAAGGCTAAAGTAAAAAAAACCATCCTGCTCTCGGGATGTAAAATATGGAGAGTATGTAAAGGATTAAACTTAATAAGAACCATTCTACCCTCGGGATATAAAGTATGGAGGATAATAGATTTAAAAGAAAACTGAATACTGTGAAATATGAACTCTGAACCAAAAACTAGGTTAGTACTCTAAAATATGAACTCTGAACAGAATTCTGAACTAAGAACTAAGGATCTAAAATCATGGTTTCTCTTGAATCCTGCATTGTAATTAGTTTTCTATGTTCTACATCAAATTTATGTTTCTGTTACTCTCGCTTGCATGCATGATTTTTTTACATTTCTTTTAAGTTTTCATCTGAAAGTATGTATATGTTCTGTATATATATAAAACTGTATGTTTTCACTATTTTAGGTACATTTGCTGAATTGTTAAGCTCAATTTTTGCTTTCTTTTCTCCTCTCTAGATAAGCAAAAACCTAAAAAGGATCAAAATCAGATCTAACTAGAAGAAGGGAAAGCTTGTAAGTTTGGAAGACCTTGAAAGACTTCGGTGGATCAAAGGATTTTGGATTCTTATAGCTAGCATTTTGGAAATGAACATTGTATATTACGATAATGTCAAAATGTTATATCATGATGTATGATCTGTTCTTGCTTTCGCAGGTTGAATTATGGATTTAGTTACTTCCGCGTTATTTTAATGTTTTGAATATGTATAGGTCTTAGATGGCATCTCCTTTTGAGTTTGAAATGTTGGATAAAATATGTTGTGTTGAAGCCATGGATGATATGGCAATTTATGATCCTGTGAATGCATGTTGTAGGAAAAGTAAGGTATTCGATTGGTTATGTGCTTGTACAGGTTGTTTAATACAAGTTATACTTTTGGTTTTCGTTTAATTACAAAGGAGACTATGCCAAAATTTCTGTAGAAGTTCAATGATTTAAATTTATGGACTTTATTCTGTATATGTTTGATGGAGGGTCCTATAAGGATTGGAATCTGTTCTGTCACAACTAGACTCTGATGGTGCACCCAACAAGGAGTAGCTTTAAAAAATAGACGGGGAGAAAGAGTTGTGTGATTGAAAGAGAGTTTGGTTCTTTCTCAACTGTTGTCTACCGATTTCAGATTTTTCTCTCCTATGATGGTGCAGAGCATTTATAATGCTTCATAGAGATGGCGTTGGTATCAAGGTTGGCGACAGGTGTCTAGCTAGGATTCACCAACCTATCCCGATGATAGTCATGGCCGATGTGTTAGTTGTTGTCATGCAGTGATGGTGCACAACATATGGTCCTTGCTAAAATTTTCCAATCCATTCCAGCAGGTGATTCGTCGAGGTCTGCTGGTGGCAGCAACGGCCTGGCAGTAGCAGCGTCTTTTCTAACCGTTGACTATAGCCACCAATAGCGGGCATTTGCATCGGTGGCCTCTGCACTGGATAGGCTATCGCCGTTGGTTGGAGGGTTCCTCCATTGTGATTGGTTGTGTTACAGGGGTTGTCTATTGGGCATGGCCAATCCTTATCTCCAGTGGCCCACTATGCATTGTCATATCTGGGCTTCTCATTTAGGCCTTCTAGGCTCTGGTCCTCATGGGACCATGCTCTGTAGATGGGCCTGGCTTGAACTTGGGCCGATCCTTGGCATGACTAGACTAATCACTAACCCCCCATGCCAGATGATTGGGCCTCGCAAGTCTTCGATATATCACAATGGGTCACTTAGCAGCTAGCTTACTAGTGCGTCCCTTCCCAAGGCAATGCTTCGCTTGTTTCCAAGGGCTGCGCTCCTTTCCCAGGTGCCCTACAGCTTTCTATATAGGGTTGCATGAATTCGCTGCTCTATTTGAAAAGATCTCGGCATTAATTCCTTACCGATTCCCTTTGGTTGATGCTAGTAGACGAAACTTCTCACTTAAGGCTTGTTGATCTCCTCCTATGGCTATAAATGAAAGGGCCCCTTGCTCTTTGCTCCATGGACCATCTTCACACTAGCTAAGTGGTGTAGGAGTTTAGAACCGATATGGGTCCTTTGTTGCCACCCACTGGTTCGGATGGAGTTCTGTGAGATTCAAATATGTGCCTGAAGTCTGTCGTGATGCTCTTCCCTCGACTTTTCTGATGTCACAATGAGGGTGGTCAATTATAGGGCCATTGTTACGTTCCTTCGCCATGCTGGCATCCAATGATGTAGCCTTTGGAGGAACTTCCAAGCACGAGCACTTCACTTCTGTTGTCTCAAATATTAGGGGAGCACGTGGCCTTTGGTTCTTTTTGTTGGACGGTTGCCTCTGGAGTTTTCTGGGGGAGGTGCTTCTGGAGCTCAGTTATGGGCTACACTGCCAACGCTGCACTAGCTTGGTCATTGGCCGAAGGGATACAGTCAACCTCAGCGGAGGATCTTCGATTGGGCAACATCCCACGAGAGGGTGGCAACATCTCACCTTCCTCCTCCTTAAGGAATCGCTTCCCATTCAACTTCTACAATGGCTGGTCTCTAGTCTGGTCATTTCGATGGGTAGGTAGAGGTTGGCTGCTTGGTGCTTTGGCCACAGCTGTCTTCCTCGAGCGTGTCTTTTTGAAACTAATTTCCAGGCGAGCACTGTAGGGTCATCATTATATGTATTTTATTTTCTTTCTTTCACCATGTACACTCACCAATATAAGCTTTATACTTTATAAAAGAAATTAATGAATCGAACTTCCAAGCATTGTTCTGTATCTTGCCTTGTGTCTTCTGTCTCTTTCGCATGATTTTGGACGATTGAAATGAATTGTATGTAATTGTGGGCTGCTTGGCATCCATTAAAATGACAGTCCGGGTGGCCGATAGCTCAATCTTCTAGTGATCTGCCTCTTGGCTAGCCCCCTGAGCGCTTGGCAGAGGGGCCTACTGGGTGAATCATCCTTGAGCCTATCAAGGCCACGCACCGTACGTTTCCGACCTTAGAAAAAAGGCATGTTAGGGCATTGTCGATTGCACCATGCATCGTCGCTTTAATCAACTGTCTTAGTGCATTGATTGTATGGGGAAGCAGGTATCAGGCATCATTATTACGCTCACAAAAAGACGCACTGTAGCTGACTTGAGGGAAGGCACGTTTAGATGCTGCTATGGGGGGCGCACTGATTCGCTTTCCTCAAACGACGTCGTTCCTGGCGGGTCGTTGCTTATTTAAGCACCAGCCCCCAAGCCATTTCTTCCATCACTTTCAAAGCATCTTCACTTTAACTTGTTGTACTTCTTGCAGATTTGCACAACATTTGAATGGCTTCTTGGGGCATCTCCGACATTCTATCGACCTTGTCCGACAGGGATGTAGAGCTTTTAGTTGGTGAGGGCTACCTTTTTGTCTTTTCCAAATTTGCGGCCCCTCTTGTCAGTGATGTGACTTGCTCTCCTCCTCTAGAGTTCATTACCGTTTATGAGGAGCACCTACGTGTTGGTCTTCGACTTCCACCTCAAAGGCAACTGTGTGAGAATCTGGTGTCCCTAGGAATCCTTGTGGCTTGCCTGCACCTAAATGTCGTTCAACATTTGGTTACTCTGTTTGACATCTTTTGCGCCTGGAGGCTCACCCTAGATGCCTAGTCCTTGAAGGTGCTCCTCTAGATCATCTAGGAGGGCAATTGTGTTCCCTTTGTTCCTTTTGTGTAGATTCGGCTGAGCTTGGCGAAGCCCAGGTCATCAAAAGGCTAGAAGTCTTGCTTCTTCTTTTTAAAGGTTGGCCCCGAGTGGCGAGTCCCAAACAGATTGGGGTAGGGTCAATAGCTTCTATGTTGGAGACCTCCTGCCACATGAGGTCGAGATGGGTCAACCGCTAATGATTCTAGTTGAGGAGCACCCTGACATCCTTTGTAACATCAAGGAGTGGATCTCCCGTAGTGCTCTAGTGGGATGATCAGAGGAGGTCTCATCCGAAGAGGGCAACTCTTCCATCCCACAAGGCTCCTCACTGCCAACTCTACTCAAGGGGCACCGGTGGATTGACATGGTTGTGGTGGGGGGATGTGCATCTACCTTCAGAGGGCCGTTGAGGAGGCCGGGTGTTGGGACTAGGTACAGAGAGCTTTTAGAGGCCCACACTTAGGCTCTGAGTTAAATAACTTGGCATGAGGACGAGCTCTAAAGGACTCGGCGAGAACTACTGGACCTCAAGCGTAAGAATGCCCAACTTAGGGGCGAGCCTTGGCCACTCCCGTTTCCGGGGGACGGCTAGCGATCTGTGCCAAGTGGGTCGAGCAGTCAAAGACCCCACGATGGCCATTCCGATAGGCAGTAGGCATGGTCAAGATCTTGTTTCTTTCCTTTTGCACTTTGAGGCCGATAGTTGCCTTCAGATGTACACTTTAAATTTTTCAATGAAATATGCTAAACTATTTTGGTTATTATTGCACTCTATATGTGATTCGGATGTCTAAGTATTGCACTATACTACTCGTCGACCGTCAATTCGGGCAGGATCAACCCCTGGTGGCCAGGTCTTCTAGCAGTCCAAACCCACTACCATCTGTTCCGAGCACTAGGTTAGGGCAGGGACCAATTGGATCTACCTTGGACTTGCAAGGGTTGCAGTTGAACTTAGCAGTTGGATCTACCTTTGGCAAGTGGTGGCATCAAGGCCTTAAAAACTATGGATTTTCTGTGTCTGTTGGCCGCCTCGAGTCTATCAGACTATCATTACTGACTCGTTTGATTGACATACCACAAAACCTCGATGAGGGGATGCGTGTTGTTGCCATTATGACGAGTGACTTTTCACCCTACTTCACACAATGCCGTTTGGGGCCAAGGCTTTACATATTTAAACCTTGGGTCATGTTACCATTTCCCGCATTTTGCTTTTCCTTCTGAAAAGCTGTGAATTGCTTCTTGTCTTCTTTCTCTCCTTGCTTCACCACTCATGGCTTTCAAACAGGTTAAATTAATTCAATCCGTCCTCACCACCGATAACGTACAGTCGCTATTCACCCAGTTTAGGATTCTGTGGAATATGGTGTTTCTGTTCCCAGGTGAAGACGATAAGGCTTGCTCTCCGCCGGAGAGATTTATCACCATATATGAATTCAATTGTGGGTTGAGCCCAGTGCCATCTGATACTTGGTGGCGTTGTGTGTCTTCTCTCGTTGTCATGGCTGTCAGTTCAGCATCGAGTCGGTGAGGGTAACTTTTCACTTCACCTAAACCACAGAGTGGATTTCGTTGTCTCCTCTCTCAGGCTTTAACTTCAAGGGGTGAAAAGATTCAATAGAGTTAGAAGGACCGTTATTTTTATTTGGCGGTCCCTCCTAACTGGACCCTTTCCAGTGAGTAGGGGAACATGCAGCTTGGCCTAACCAGGTCTGTGGAGTGCCATGAGGAGGCCCTAGAGAAGCCACTTATGGACCTCATCCGGGTTCACACTAGTACTCTATAAGAAAGGGGTTATTGGTTGACCCCAAAATCCTTCACTACTACCGTGTGGGGGCCTGGCTTAAAGGTGGCTAGCGCTGTCCCTACACCACCTGCCATGCCTCAGAGGAGATTTGGGTCGTTGGTTAGCCATGAGTCTTTCAGCCCACCATCCAAGAGGCAGCTCACCACCTTTGACCATCCTTCTTTATATTCTTCCTTCTCTTCTGAAGAAGATGAGGCTGCACTGGAGTGGGTGCATTGGTCCAGGAGAACTTCGTGGAGGATGGCTTTTGCCCTCACATATTCGTCGAGCCAGGTGTTTGAAGCTACTGAGTCGGTAGAGAGCAATAAGGCTTCTGGACATCCTGCTTTGTCTACGAGCGACCAGGAGGGGCCAATTTTGACACCTACACTGGCTCAGTACAATGTCCCTATTGCTGCAGTGTTCCCACGCTAGGAGCCATTCCATACCTTTTCATTGCTGTTGATAAGGAGACTCGTTGTGACGAATGGATGGTTGATGAGGGCCTTAAGATGATGACAACCATCGGGGCAGGGAAGGTTGCTCAACTGCGTTTCCTTAAGTCTTCAGAGCTTGGAGCTCTAGAGACAATTGAGACAGCCAAGACTGTGGAGGCTACTGAGGCGCCTTGTGTCGAGCCCTCAGAGCTTGAGACCCAAGGAGAGATGGAGATCGAGTGCGCTATTGGTGCGGCTGAGGAGGGTGCTGAGGAGGTCACCGAGGAGCCTCCCCCTGAGCCCCCTACACCAGCGATTTTGGAGGAGTGCAAGGACGTCCGGAGACCTTAGCTTCGGAAGAGCTCGCATCAAGTTTCCCACCCTCGGAGGGACCATCTCTGACTGTGGAGGTTTCTCGTGCACCTTTTTATTTCTTTCATTTACATTCTTTACTGCTTTGACTAACTGAGTTTTTGCTTCCAGCTACAAGGGAGGATCCGCCTACTGGCAACCTTCGCTGACCGCATGGCCTTGGCCTATGTTGGCCCGGAGGAGCTCAGATATAACAGATCACATCCTAAAACCCGTCGTTTAACTTAATCATATTTCATTATTCTTTAATGATCAATTTTTACCAGTGATAAGTCATTAACCCAATGGACGTGAACTTATCCTGTTAATACTCTAATTAACCGACACATAACTAATAAGTCAACATTCACAAGATCCAAATATATTGGCACGTCATCTATGGCTCTAACATCAGTCTAACAATATGATACTAGCTTCATGTTAAGGAAAGATGCCTTCTAAATCATACACGAATCCACTTGCGGAAGCAATAATATCTACAAAAATTGCCCATTTGATACAGATTCATTATTGAGATATATTGTTATTTACACAATCATCAAAATTTGTCAGAATTTTACATCAACTACTAAATAAAACTAAATATAGTACATACTATCCTAAAAATATAAATCGACAAAATAATATCTCTAGAGGCATATACTAAATTCTTTAATTTTCACTCCTACTCATTAGACAAGAACTCATAGAAGTCATTTGAAGGGTTAGTAAAATAGTAAAAGAGTGAGCCAAATGCTCAACAATATACAATATATAGTAAAGATCTTGCAATTCTTTTACTTAAAACATAATAATAGAGATAGATATCATCATTGAATATAACAATTTAAAACATAGTCATGACATTTATGAAATTTTCTTTCTGGTTTCTTATATTATTCTTTTCTTGTTCTTTCTTTTGAAATATATTGAAAACTTTTTTTTTATTTTTCTTTAGGAACCAAGGTTAGCAAGCTTTACTAACTAAAAGAGCAGTCGATCGAAGTCTGGATTATTTTTTTCTACACACAATCAAAAGCTTACCCTCCTATTCAAAGACCCAGATGTGGGCCATCTACACCTTTCTCCTGGTAGATTGGGCCAAAATCGTATTGCAATACTTATTTGTCAGATAACGATCTTCCACTATAATATACTCAAGCATGCTAGGATATACTATCTGTTGGTCAATCATTAGTCCAATTTCTTAATTCTTTTTAAAATTTCTTGTGAAAACTCTACACCAGACTTTCAAGATTAAGGGCATTATGCTAAAAAGCTACATTTGTTCTTGGTACTTATTTTGAATTTTCTTCATTTTAGAAAAAAATGATCTTACTTTTGAATTTTCTCCCATCCAGAAGAAAATAATCATATTTCTTATCATTATGTAGAGCTTCCATTTACTTTCCATAAATAGGGCTAAAACTTAACATTTAAATATTAGAATGTAGAAAATTATCAAAGTCATTCATATGATGAAATAATAATTTTTAATATATTACTTGTTATAGCAAATCGTCAAAGTCATTCATATGCTGAAATACTAAATTATAATATATTACATGCTAAAAATTCAGCAATTGTACATGATGCATTTAGCTGGTTCAGCTGCCGGTTTGGGGTTGGTTTAATGGCTGGGTTAGTGGCCGATTTTGGTTAATTCTTATGAACTAAAATACCGGCATCAAAGCTCAATGCTTCAGTCAGTTCGCTACTGGTTCAATGGTCGATTCGGTGGTCGGTTCAGACTGGTTTTTATGGCTTAAAATTCAGCAACATCATTGTTGCTTTGACTGGTTCAAGGGCTAGTTCAAGGGGACGGTCCAGACTAATTTTATAACTTAAAATTCAGCATCGGTGATTGATATTTTGGCCGGTTCAAGGGACTGATTCAGGGGCCGGTTTGGGGTGAATTTTATAGCATCAATAATGATGCTTGAACTGATTCAAGAAGGGCTAGTTTAGGGCCAATTTCTATAGATTAAAATTTTGCATCATCAAGGCTTGTTCTAGGTGGTTTGGTAGCCAGTTCAGGGCCGGTTCGATGGCCGGTTCAGGCCTAATCTTGTAGGTTGACAAATTAGCATCACCACATGATGCCTTGGCCGATTTGGCTCCCGGTTCAGCTAATTTAGGGGCTGGTTCAACATATTTTCCTAAGTTGCAGATTTCAGCATACTTCATCTGGTTCGGTTATTGGTTTAAGGCCCAATTTAGTGGCTGGTTTAGGTCCAATTTTACAGGTTGATACTTTAACATCATCACATAATTCCATAGCTGATTTGGCTGCTAGTATAGCCAGTTTAGAGGCCAGTTCAAGGCCTATTCAGTGGCTGTAGTTTCAGCATCAGAATGGATGCTGTTCAGTTGAAGTTGTTGCTGTTTAAGAGCTCGGTTTAGTGGCCGGTTCAGGTCCAGTTTTACAAGTTGACACTTTAACATTATCACATGATTCCATAGCTGATTTGGCTGCCAGTTTATAGGCCGGTTCAGTGGTTGTAATTTCAGCATCAGCATGGACGCTGTTTAGTTGGTTCTATTATTGTTTGAGAGCCCAATTCAAGGCCAATTTTACAGGTTGACACTTTAACATTAGCACATGATTTCATAGTTGATTTGGTTGCCGATTCAACTAGTTTAGAGGCTGGTTCAAGGTTGATTCAATAACTATAATTTCAGCATCAGTATGGATATTGTTCAATTGGTTCTGTTGCTGTTTAGGAGCTTGGTTCAACGGCCAGTTCAGGGTGTTTTTGGGAAGCCGGTTCACAGGTTGACAGTTCAACCTTAGTACATGATTATTTGGCTGATTCGAATGTCGGTTCAGCTGATTTATGAGCCGCTTTAGTCTATTTTCCTAGGTTGCCATGTTCAGCATCAGCATGGATGCTGGACCGATTCTGTTACTGAATTAATGGCCAGTTTATGGTCGGTTCAGGCCTGATTTTACAGCTGAAATTTAGCATCATTTTGTGATGCTTTGGCAGGTTCAATGGGTGGAATAATGGCCTGTTCAATTTTTGAATTAAAGGCCGATTCAGACTGCTTCCTACAGTTGAAGAGTTCAGCATCAGCACCTTCTAGTTTTAATTCCTATTCTAAAATGATGACATGATTAAAATAGTATAGTAGAGTAAGATATTTAAGTATTGGAGTAACAATACCTAAGGAAAATCAACAAAAATTAACAATAATTGAAGGAATAGCATAGTGTGCACTTGCCCAAATTTTCAGCTATACCCATGGCTTACTGATTTTCTCCTTCTCCTTCTGCCTTTCGGTTCTTCCTTTGGCTTTTCTTTTGTTTTCCTTTTCTTCCTTTACTCCGAATTATATACAACTGCCCGAACTACTGCTGCTACATCTACTGAATACTTAATTAATTTTGCTTATGCTGCCTCACGTGCTGTAGTTATGTTCTGCCTTTGCTGAATTATCAAGCCTATGTGCTGCTACCCCTTTTGTTGTCCACCTAATTTAATTATAAGTCATGCCAAGTCATTATTCTCTTGAAGCGTGCTAATATTTCTACTACTACTACTGCTTGAGCTATCTTTTAGGCCATCAAATTTGCTTCGGTTGGTAATTGGTTGAAAATTTTCACGGTTGAGCTGTCCTTTTTGTCATCCAAAATTAAATCGATTGCTAACCGAGTCCATCGATTAATTTTTGTGCCGCTGCTATGTCCCGATATAAACCTCTGACTTTTGGGTTTTTTACCGTTCATTAACCTCAATTTTACATATACTAACTTCATTGTGATTCATATGTTTTGTGAAATCTCGGACCTTACATCAGAGTTGCGGCAGAGCTGGCCTTCCATTCCAAGCATGAGCTTTCCGAAGCCAGAGCGAGGATCTCCTTCCTCGAGGATTCGCTACACAAGCTGGAGAGGGATGATGCCCACCTTCGAGATGAGAACCTCCAGCTCAAGTGGGAGCTTTTGACCTCCTAGCTCATATAAGCCTGGGGGAGCCTTGGAGCGCAGGTATTGGGCCAGAATCAACTTGTGCCGCAGCATTGTGGATCTGCTGGTTCTTGAATTTTTAATTTTATTTTTCCACCCAAGGAATGCTAGCGCTTAGCGGCAATCAGATTTGCTAGACTCTTCTCATGGTGCAGGTGGACCTTTGTCTCGCCCGCAAGGGAGTCCTCAGCCTCTAGATCATTCTTCCTTTGGGCAATAGGCTGATTTTGTATTCTTCTTGGACAAATGACCCTTTGTATATGTTTGATCTTTGTTTTAAAATTAGGCAGATCATTGAGATCTCTGTTGTAGCTCGTTTATGTTTTCATGCGTAATTGCTTTCCTTTATTTTGCTAGTTAAGCGTTATTGCTATCATTGCCAAGCTTATCTTAGACGTGTTTGCCTGATCGTGCTTGTCCCCTTGAGAGAATGTCGTGGCACATTAATTCTGTGGGGTCCTCTATTCTATGAGTGGAACATTATCGCATGCCCATGGGTCAGCCTCGCTAGGGCTAGCTAGGTTTTGTGGCTACAATCGCCGGGCCCTAGTGGAATCGTAGGCCGTCGCCCGCAGATTACCATATTGGTACTCGGTCCTATCAAAGGAGGTCGTAACTTATGCGCATCTGGTCCTAGTCTACCAACTGTCGTCAACTGATGGTGCTCTTTTTGTCAGAAGGAGATTGTTGCACACATGCTATAGAAACCCCCTAAGGTTTTAGTGGCTTCTTGGTGGGGTGCTCTAACAGCCCCTAGGCCTTGGTGTTCCACCGCAAATCGGCCTCCTGGTGACGGGATCAAGGTTCAAATCCAATCATCTCTGAGCCACTCAGTTGTTGAAACCGAGGTTCAAATTCAATCGACTCTGAGCCACTCGGTTGCTGGAACCGAGGTTTGAATTTGGCTATCTCTAGGCCACTTAGTTGCTGGAACCAAGGTTCAATTTTGACCGTCTTTGGGCCACTCAGTACGGTGCCGAGGTTTTGTAATAAGTGAATGTGAATTCACCCGACTTAAGAGTAGTCTTGGTTATCTGATTTTATACAGTGTTATGTAAGCATGCATTCACATGAGCAAGTGCACATGAGAAAATAATAATTTATTAAGTGTAACATGATACATTTACATGCATTCCAGATGACGATGCCAATCTTATCTGGGCTCGATTGAGGCTTACTGATAATATTTTTTTAGGTGAGTGGCATTCCAGGTTGTTGGGACCAATTTACTGTCCTCGGTGCGTAGCTTGTACCCTTAGTTTCGGATGATTGCTAAGATGAGAAACGATCCCTCCTAGTTTGGAGAGAGTTTGTTCTTATGGGTGATTTTGCCTACTACCCTATTCTCTATAGGACTAAATTTTCTACCTCGAATTGACGGGCTTTCATCCATTTGTTATAGTATCATGGGATGCGCTACTGGTAAGTGACCGTCCTCAGGTATACTACAACCCGGGCTTCCTCGAGCAGGTTGAGGTGTTCCTTGAGTCTTTAGGAGTTGCTGGTTGGGTAAACCACATGACCCAAAGGTTGGGCAGCCAAACTTTAACCAGATAACCTCCTCCATCCCATAGTAAAAATTGAAGGGTGTTTCATAGGTTGGCTCCCTTGGTGTCGTTTGGTACGACTGTAGCACGAACGACAACTTGTCCTCCTAGGAGCCCCCAGCATCTTCTAGCTTTGTCTTCAACCCGTGCAGCAGCATTCGGTTTGTTACTTTTACTTGCTCGTTAGCTTGTGAATAGACTACGAAAGTGTGGACCAACCTAATCCATAGGCTTGTGCAATACTTCGTAAATTACTTGCCGAAGAATTGGGTCCCATTGTCGGTCATGATGAACTCAGGAATCCCAAATCGGTAATTGATGCTCTCACGAATAAACTCTATTGCATTATGTTCAGTGATTGGTGCCGATGTGGTCGCCTTGACCCACTTGGTAAAATAGTCGATGCCAACTATGACAAATTTTCTATGTCTGGAAGCCACAGTTAAATGGTTGAGTATGTCGAGCCCCCACTGTGTGGACAACCAAGATGCTTACAAGGC
>JAODPA010148136.1:0-15212 GCA_025585075.1 Nepenthes mirabilis
TGATACTTCAGCATGTCCTTGTGTCACTTTTTTTTTTTCTTTACTGGTAAGTAAAAATAAATAAATAGATGTTGACTGTCCATCAACCGGTTTTTTATTCAGTGGGGTCAACAAGAAGTGCTAAACAAAAGTAAATGATATATAACTTCCAACGTGATATATTTAAAATTTCATATTATTTTATAATTGTCACGGTTTCAAATCAAAACAAACCCTAAAATTAATTCAAAATAATTATAATACGAAAAAAATTTAAATTCCTAAAAAATAAATTAATAACTAAAATCAAACACCAAAATTTGGACATGGCCCGACATAATTTCAATAAAATACAAATGGCAATACTAACAACATTCACCATCATAGGATATCTCGAACCATTTATCTGGACAATTAAATTGGTTACGACCTGCTCCATAATATTATAAAAAAAGTGCCAAACTATCAATACGATCGGACCATAAATTTGACACTAACTAACAAAATACATTACCAGATAATAAAATGACCCAATTGATTCCATACAAAATCATAAGCCAACATTCGATACTCTCTCAATACCCAAGATATACCAAATATGATTACAATTCAAACAACAAGCTAATGCTCATCAAAAGTAGACGAAACTTCTATCAAATTCATGTCCAAACTCCCTACAATGTATCCGAAATTCACTAATTTGAAAAGATAAGAATAATAATAATGTGAGTCGAAAACTTAATAAGTATTAGTATATAATATAATAAATAAATGTGTCTAAAATTAGGATGAAGAATGATAAACATATACAAAACACGTAAAATCACAATCCAAAAGCCTATTAATAAAAGTCCAAATGTAATTTTGTACTCAAAAATATAATCCAAAATAAAAGTCACAAGCTCCAATTATATAAGACCAATTGAATCTAAATTGTGGGTAAAACTTACGAATCTCAATTGAAATCTCAAATACAATTTAATATACTAAAATATTTTTAAAATCTAAAACATGCACAAAATTAGAGAATAAAAGCCCAAGAGATTAACTTGAAAAATGATTCCGTGTATTTTCGATAATTTCATGTTATATTCCAACTATTTAGACCCACAGGGGGGCCGACACATATTATCTATTATAAATTGGACCGAATACTAATTTTTTTTGCTACCTGTAGATAATATATGCAATCCTTAAATTTATCTGATATATTAGAAGATTCGAATATATTAGTTTCATTTAATTCCTTATAATAATTATCATAAAATACAAATTAAGAATAGTTTTTATATCAGATATCATAAATTTTTTCCTATCTAATGAAAAATGTCAAAACTTTCATTCAGAAATGTGAAAAATCACAAAACTTTTCACCTCATAAAGGTCACATATCGAATTATATAACGAAGATAGAATCCGATCCAAAACACAATGAATGGATACCATATGCACTGCTCGTATCTAAGTTTTTATGGCTTTTTATTTACAAATATACTTATGTATGAATATAATACCACAATGTATTTACCTATTTTTCATAAAACAAGTAAAATCCTCAAATATTAGCAAAATGAGAATAAAACCTAATGGGTACACCAGTAATGGGCTGGCCCAAAGAAAGGTCAACGGAAGTCCAAGAAGGCCAGTCAACGTTTTCAACGGCCCAGTAAGAAAACGGGCCCAGGAATTGGAAAGTCCAGGATGGTCAACGTTGGCGTTGACCGTCTTGGCGACCAACTTGCTCGTAGACGGTCAACGCAATGTTGACCGCCCTTGCGCGGCTCGATTGGGCCTTTAAAGGCTTTGCTACAGTGATGGGCCTATTCCATTCTGGCCCACAGCCCATCAGTTGCTCGCCAGCAACTCTCCCTTCGTTTTCCACGAAGGCGGCCAACACGCTGACGGTCAACTCAGACGTTGACCGTCTACGCCCTACACATTGGCCCCAAATAGCACCTATCTACAGTAATGGGCCTGCTCTGTTTGGGCCCACCACTCATCAGACGGCCAACCAAAGCTTTCCAAGCTTCTTCCACGATCTTAATTTACACCGGAAAGGATATTAACGAGATTGACGTCGTTCAAAGAAGGAAAGCACCAGATCTTCCCAATTCCTTGCCAACCAAGGCACTTCAATGGTAATATGCTGAGGAGGAAAGAAACCAACTTGGAAGGTTGTTAACCGCCTCACAAGGAAACAATCACTATCAACATGGCAACCGGCATCTGCTCTAGAAGGCAAGCCTGCCAGCAAATCAGGAAGGCAATCGCTCCTTCCAAAGAAGGAGGATTGGCCTCTCAGCTGCAAAAGAAGTCATTGAATAATTATTCAATGCATGCTCTCGTTGAAGCTCTCATTGACGCTTCCAGACAGGAACTCAATCAGCCTTTCAAGCAATACGAATAAGTGTTCTGAGTGCTTCAGCCTTCTCTTCAACCTCCCTTCTCCAAAGAACCCTTAGGCAACAAGCGAGCCCTTACGGCCGTTTTCTGCCTTCCCACCACCCAAATTCAAGAAGACCTCGCGTCTCTCTTACATCTGGGTCAAACACTCAAACTCTCTTTCTCTCTATTTTTCACTTTCTTCTCTTTGAAGACTGTTTTATTGACTTGAGCGTCAGAGTATTTTCGGTCGGACAACTTTTCGCCGATAACGCTGACCTCTTGTTCGCTTTAGTGGTGTGCAGGATTCATACTCAGTGAACGAAACCGGTTCAAACCATCAAGAAGAATCCGAATCTATTCGAAGTCGGATCTAGGTACGCATCATTGGCGCCGTCTGTGGAAAGCGCTTACTAAAAGCCTACCACAAAATCTGCACAAACTCTCTCTGTCACCTTCTGATTCTGCAATGGTGAACACGAGAGCCCAGACTAGCGATTCCGCTAGAGAAACTGCTAACCCCAACCAGGACCATGCTGCTGATGTCCTGGTCAACGGGGCCATAGGCGGGGTTCCACCGCCTTACTTTCAACAACTGGTGGAGTAAATGCAGACCAATAATCGCCTGCTCCAATTACTTTGCACGTAGAACGAGCAACGATAACAAGCGGCTCCACCAGCAGCCATTCCAGCACCTGCCACCAAAAGGGGTGGCCAAAGGAAGAAGAAGCCAGCCAAAAGGCCTGCCAAAGCCGAAAACAATCCGGCTCCGGCATCCTCCCGCATTCCTGTCCAGAACAGGCCAATCGAACGCTCCAGGAGTACGTTTTCGACAGAGAACCCAGAAAGAAGAAATCCTCGATACTCTCGGGTGGAAGACAACAACGCAATCCAGGAGCGAGCCTCCAAGACTGCCAAGTCCACTAGAGGCAGCAGCCGACCGGCTGCTAAACACGTCGGGGACAAGACGGAGTGAGGAATTTCCTTAACTCCAAATGATCAGCAAACCCCACTCGCGCCGATCCGCGAGTGGACCAAATCTGGTACCACGTGTTCTAGAATGACAAGCGCACCATTCACTTGGACAGATCTCCTTTCACTGCGGAGATCCTGAACCATCCGCTGCCATCAAAGTTCAAGATGCCGACTCTTGACTTATACGAGGGGGCAGTGATCCGGTTGACCACTTGGATCACTTTCGCACCCATCTAAGTCTACAAGGGCTAGAAGACTCGACAATGTGCCGCTACTATTCACTCATCCTGAAGGGAGATGCCAGAATCTGGTTTCACCATCTCCCTTCAGGCATTGTCAACAGCTTTCGTGAACTCACGGACCTCTTCCTGGCTCAGTACGCTTCGAGCCGACGGGAAGAGAAACAGCCGTGGCACCTCTCCCACATAAAGCAGAAACCGGGAGAGAACCCACGGCGTTTCCTGAATCGCTTCGTGGCTGAAACCAGAAGGATCCCCAGGATCACAAAGAATATGAAATTAGGCAGTTTCATCTATGCGCTTACTTTCGGTGACTTTTTCAAGCACATTGCCCACAAGAATCCTCAAACCTTCCGCGAGGCTGAATCCATTACCAGGGCCTACGCTGCAGCAGAGGAGGCCAACGAGGCAAAACACCCTAAGCGGGCGTATTAGCCTCGGCCGTTCCCTGGTGATGGGAAGAGAAAATACAGCAGCGGAGAACACACCCGCCAGAAGCAGCGTCGGACTGGGCCCCCAGAACGCAAAGATTATGGGCCCACCAGTTTCACGCCTCTGACAGACACGCGCACCAACATCCTCATTCAGATCCGTGGAGAAAAATTTCTGAAGTGGCCCAAGCCGTTGAAGAAAGACTCTGGAAACCAATCGAAGTACTGTGACTTCCATCGCTCTGCTGGACATTTGACTGAGGACTGTAAGACACTACAGAGGGAAATTGAGGACCTAATTCGCAGAGAACACCTCACAAAGTTTGTTAGAGGCCCTGGACAGAACTCAGGAGCAGCTGATAAAGGGGGGCAGGAGCAGACTCCTCCCTGAGACAGGATTGTAGCAGGAGTGATTAACATGGTCACCACCCGACCTGCCATGAGCCCGACGAATAGTATGGAGCAGCAGACTGGGAGGAAGAAGTAGCGCACAGTAGATAATACTATTAGCTTCAGTGATTGTGACTCAAATCATATAATGTCCCCCCATGCTGATCCCCTTGTAATCTCGGCACTCGTTTCAGATGGTACTTCAAACTACCCTCTGAAACGAATCTTTATTGATAATGGTAACTCTAAAGAGTTGCTTTACTTGAATGTGTTCTTTAAATTGGGCTTAAAAAGGAACCAATTAAAACCCACAGAAAGACCTTTATACGACATTGACAATGAACCAGTGCCCGTTCAAGGGACAATCCAACTGGAAGTCACCCTAGGCTCCTATCCGAAAACAGCAAGTCGCATGCTAACCTTCCTGGTAGTTGACATGCCCTCAGTATACAACGCTATACTGGGCAAACCTTGCCTGGCGGCATTCGGGACAGTTACCTCGATTCCGCACGTCAAAATAAAATTTCCAATACCCTACGGAGTTGGGGAGGTGTTGGGCGACCAAATAATACGGCAGACATGCTACATATCCCAGATTGCCCCTAGCGGTAGTACTAGCGCGGTGGGAGAACTCGATCACCGAGACAAGACTACCCTGCAACAGGCGCGGCCCGGTGAAATAAAAAATCTGATCCCACTAAATCCAGAGGAACCGGAGAAGTGTGTGCAGATTTGCGGCTCACTCACTGGCGTGCTACGCACTGAACTGGTTGTGTTCCTACAGCGGAATGCTGACTTGTTCGCATGAACTCCCGCAGACATGCTCGGGATTTCGGTTGAGGTAATGGTCTACAAGTTGGGCCTTGATCCTGACCGAAAGTCGATCGGGCAGTAGCGGAGGAATCACTCCGTCGAAAAGCTGATCGCCATCCGAGAGGAGGTGAAAAAGCTACTGGACGCTGGGTTTATCAGAGAAGTCCAGTACCCGGATTGACTCTCAAACGTCGTCCTGGTCAAAAAGAACAGCGAAAAATGGCGAATGTGCGTCGATTTTATCGACGTCAACAAGGCCTGCCCGAAGGACAGTTTTTCCTTACCCAGGATCGACCTACTGGTTGAATCCACAGCTATACATGAACTGCTCAGCTTCATGGATGCCTATTTGGGTTATAACCAGATTCGAATGAATCCGAAAGATGAGGAGTATACCTCGTTCATGACGGACCAGGGCACCTACTGCTACAAAGTGATGCCCTTCGGACTGAAAAACGCTGGAGCAACTTACCAGCGACAGGTCAATAAGATGTTCAAAAAGCAGATTGGTCGTAACATGGAGGTCTACGTCGACGATATGCTCGTTAAGAGTAGAGTCACTGGCGACCACATACGTGACCTGAAAGAGTCCTTTGAAGTGCTCCGCCAGCACCGAATGAAGCTAAATCTCGTCAAGTGCGTCTTCGGGGTGGCCTCTGGGAAGTTCTTGGGTTTCATCGTCTCCCAGCGAGGGATCGAGGCAAACCTAGAAAAGATTAAGGCCATCGCTGACATGGCTCCCCCACGAAACGTCAAAGACGTCCAGCGATTGACTGGGCGGCTGGCTGCTTTGTCCCGCTTCCTCGCGAAATCCGGCGACAAGTACCAGCCCTTCTTTAAAGCGCTAAGAGAAACGAAATCCAACGGATTCCAGTGGACGGCTGACTGCCAGACAGCCTTCAATGAATTGAAGCAGTATCTGGCCAGCCCACCACTGCTAGCGTCGCCTAAGGATGGGGAGGAGCTGTACCTTTACCTGGTGGTATCAGAAGTTTCCCTCAGCTCTGTCCTCGTGCACCAGGAATCCGATACCCAGCAGCCAGTCTACTATGCAAGTAAAACATTGACCGGCCCAGAAACTCGTTATCCACGAGCTGAAAAAATGGCCCTGGCACTTATTTTCGGAGCGCAAAAGTTGAGGCCATACTTTCAAGCACACCGCATAGTGGTCCTTACTGACCAGTCGCTGAAAGGCATACTCCAGAAACCCGACGTTTCTGGACGGCTGGTAAAGTGGGCTATTGAATTGGGCGAGTTTGACATCGAATTCAGGCCCAGACCCGCCATAAAGGCATAGGCATTGGCTGACTTCATCGTTGAGACCACGACCCCAATTCACGAGGAACAGCCCACAGAAAATGCAGAACAGCCCGACGAGGTCCCAGAGTGGACACTCCACGTGGACGGATCGTCCACGGACAGTGGCGGTGGAGCAGGGATGGTCCTTACGACCCCTGATGGATTTGAGGTTAAGTATTCCCTCAAATTTGACTTCCCGGTGATCAACAACGTCGTCGAGTACGAAGCCCTTCTAGCCGGCTTGAGATTAGCAAAGGAGTACTCTGTCAAGAGGTTAGCGATTTACAGTGACTCCGAACTAATCGTCAACCAAGTCAATGGGCGCTTCGAGGCAAATAATCCTTCCTTGGCCAAATATCTAGCAAAGGCAAAGGAAGCCATCCAAGGTTTCGACAGGTTAACCCTAGAACACATTCCTCGAGATGACAACTAGAAGGAAGACCAGTTGGCTAGAGCCGCCGCTGCCGAAAACCCAGAACAGTACTCAATGGATATGAGGGAGGTCCTGAATGCTCCCAGCATAGAAAAACAGGAGGCGATGCAGATTTCTAAAACGGAAAATTGGATGACGTCCTACCTTAGATACTTGGCTGACAGATCACTCCCAAAGAACGCCGAGAAGGCCAAGCGAATTAAAAAGACAGCCGGCTGGTACACGATAGTCGATAGGCGGCTGTATCGCCGCGGATACTCGACTCCGTACCTCCGCTGTCTATCACCCGAGGAGGCGGACTACATGCTTAGCGAGGTTCACCTCGGGATTTGTGGATCACACGTAGGTGGAAAAAACCTGGCCTTCAAGATCATGCGACAGGGCTATTATTGGCACTCAATGAAAAAGGACGCGCTTTAATTTGTGAAGAAATGTGAAAGCTGCCAGCTTCATGGCAACCTTCACCACCAGCCGTCCGCGGACCTGAAGTCACTTCAGGCTCCATGGCCCTTCGCGCAATGAGGGCTTGATATACTCGGCCCATTTCTCATTGCCACGGGGAAGAAAAAGTTTATCATCGCGAGCATCGACTACTTCACCAAGTGGGTCGAAGCAGTCCCGCTAACAAAAATCACCGAGCACAATGCACTGGAATTTCTTCGCCAAGGCATTGTCTGCAAGTTCGGCGTCCCAGAGGTCGTAGTGACCGACAACGAGACCCGATTTTTGAGGAAACGCTTCATCAAGTACTGCACCAGTTAGGGGATCAAGCTGGTCCACACTTCGGTGGCATACCCCCAGGCCAACGATCAGGTGGAGGTCACAAACCGTACGCTACTCCACGGGTTAAAGACTAAGCTGGAGGACGTCGGGGGCTCCTGGGCTGATGAGCTCCCCTCCGTCCTCTGGTCTTATCGTATAACCCCAAAAGAACCAACACGCGAGACACCCCTTAGCCTCTGTTACGGGACTGAAGCAGTGATCTCGGTCAAAATCGGGCTTCCGAGTCTCAGGGAGGAGTCTTTCGACCCACAGACCAACGCCTAGAAAATCAGGGAGCACTTAGACTTGCTAGAGGAAGCCCGCGACGCCGCCAGAATACGGACAGCAGCGTACCAACACCGAGTTGCCCAGTACTATAACAAAAGGCTGAAAGCCCAGCAATTCGACGTTGGGGACCTGGTCCTACGAGGCATTGAGGCCACAGGCAAGCTGGCCTGCCGAAACAAGCTCTCTTCCAACTGGGAGGGACCTTTTCTTGTCTCCGCCGTCCTGCGCAACGGAGCATACAAGCTCCGAAACCAGTACAGAAAGTTGGTCCCGCGAACGTGAAACGCAACCCACCTGAAGCGCTACTTCCAATAGGGAACCCAGGTACGCACTCACCTACTTGTGTGCATTCATTCGCATGCTTGTTTTAATTTGACAAAATAAGAAGTTTGCTTAGCATATAGGACCCTAGTCTTTGTACATATATATAGTGTGTTTGTCTTGCAGGTTTATCCGACCTAAACTGCCCCTAAGTCGGGAGGGTCTTCACCCTCTCGTTAAACCTTAGTCATCTAGGTGGCCCAAAAGTGGTCTGAAATCCTGGTCATCCAGGTGGCCCATAAGTGGTCTTAAACCCTAGTAATCTAGGTGGCCTATGAGCGGTCTGAAACCCTGATCATCCAGGTGACCCATGAGCGGTCTAAAACCTTAGTTATCCAAGTGGCCCATGAGCAGTCTGAAACCTCGGTCATCCGAGCGGCCCATGAGCGGTTGTAATAAACCTTGGTTATCTAAGTGGCCCATAGCAGTCTAAAAACCTTAGGGGGCAAGTATAGCACACGCGACGACCTCCTTTCGGGGAGCAGCAACGTCAATCAACGACGGTCGAAGGGAGAAACATTTCTTCTCAAATATTGGCAGCCCAAGTCTTCACTTGCACGGCGCCACCAGGCTGGTTAATAAAACCGCCTACCCAACTTAAGGATCTTATTGCTTAGGCAGCCAGCCAACCAGGTTGGCTACCCCACGCACTATCCTTCTCGACGAAAGGATAGCGTGATTAAACGATAACGAGAAGCGTTTCTTCTCTAACGCTGACTGCCCAAGTCACCACTTGGACAGCACCGCAAGGCTGGTTAACGCAACCACCTGTCAAGCCTAGGGACTCCTCTCCTTAGGCAACCAAGCAACGGTCCCCGGCCAACCAGGTTGGCCGCCAGATGCAACGACTCACGCAAACATGAAAAGCAATGAAGGACTGTGGGCACCAGACTGAAAAGAATTTCCATTTTCTTGCTCATAAAGTGTATTACAATTTACATGAAGTCTAAAAAGCAAAAGAAATACAAAAAGCTACAGGGGTGGCGGACCACCCTGGCTGTCTCGGGGCTCTCCTTCCAAATCTTCCTTGCGTTGCGCAGCACGGTTTCTCTGATTTATAAACTCCACTGAGAAGTTAAGAACGATCAACCGCGCCATGCGCCGACCAATATTGAGCCCCTCCAACAGCCGGGCGTGCAGTGCGCCCCCGTCCTCATGGGGGCTCATCCGAGTGGCCAACTTGTTCTCTGCGGCGGCGGCTCCATCTGAAAGGCATTTGTTGCTCGCCTTAAGTCGATAATCCTCCTCCTTCAAGCGAGCGACCTCCGCATTCAGCTCAGTGTTCTCTGCCTTAAGCTCAGCATATTCTGCCTCAACGCCCGCCATAACGACCTCAAGAGCGGCAGTCTGCTCACGGAGCTCCCCTCCTGAGGCAGCTAGCTTCGTCTCTAGCCAGGCAATCTCAGCTTTCCGATCTGCAATGATGTGATCGCGCTGCTCTATTTCTCGGGAGACAACTGAGGCCAACCTCTTTGGCTGCACAGGACAAAAGCAGAGTGTGAGTTTATAAATACAAGGAAGAAAGAAATACAAGGGAGCCATTGCAGATGTCATACCTCATAAGTCTTCTTGAAGGGCCTCACGGGCCTGGACTCCAGGCCTGGTCCAGCTGGCGGTGGAATAGGAGATGACGAGCCAGGAGCACCCTCTCGCACCAAACACACCACTGCCTCATCCAAAATACGATTCAAAAACTCATCATCATCAACAACAGCGGCGGGTTCCTCAGAGGGCTCCTCTCTTGCAGCCTCCGGAGCAGTCGCGACGGGCTTTTTCCTCCTGACTGCCTTTGGAGCAGCTGCTGGTGGATCAACTCTTGTCGACGGCACCACAATATAAACGCACAAACCATCTGACACGTCGCAAGCTGGCTCCTCCGCCGATTCCATCCAGGCAGCGCCTGGAACCACCTTCACCGCAGGCTCGGCGAGGATGACTCCTCAGGCCTCCGCCAGCCTATCCACTCTAGAAGTGCTGCCGAATCCGCCGCAGATTCCGGCAGCCACAGGGTCAATCTGTGACGAAGATGATGAGGGCGTAGCAGTTACCCTCTCAGTAGCTTCCTTCAAGGGCCTTGGGCGGATGATCACACCCCTTGAGTCTTCATGTCTCATCATCATAATCGGAGGGTGCGGCTTCTGAACCGGTGATGGCGGCCCCCAGTTAGCCTTCTTGGTCTCTGATCGGGAGACCAAGATGTCCCTCTTAAACTCATCAGGGTTAAGCCGTATGGCCTTCGTCAGCCATGCATACGCGGCGCTCTCCGCCGGAGACGGCGTACCAAGGTACGCCTCTGGAACCTTGCCCCAACTCCTCGCAATCGGCCATTTCTCTCCCACTTTCACAAAGAAGAACCGGTTTTTCCAATTCTTCAGAGAATCATGAATGGCCTTGTTTATTTTTATTCCCGCACGGGGGCTGAGTGAAATCCACTACGCCCCTTGGGTCACCTTAAATACGACTTTAACGCCAGACATCCTAAATTTATGGCCAAGCTTCCGGGCAAAAATACATAAGGTGCAAAGGTACCTCACCGCGTTGGCATGGAGCTGAGCGATGGGAACTCGTAGAGCCGCCAAGATCGACTCCAACTCCTCCGGCAAGGACAGACGGAGGCCGCTCCTCAAAAGGGCCTCGTAGACAGTAATGTACCCCTCCGGTGGGGAGAAGGTTTTGTCGTCCTCGCCCGGAACCCTCCAGGCCATCTCTTTAGGGATGTTGAACTCGACGCACAGAGTTTTGACATCATTCTCTCTCAAAACAGACGAGAAATCGGCCACGGAAGCCATGATCAGGAAGAGCTTTGGGGTTTCTTTGAAGGCACTTAGTTGAGAAGCGAGAACGAAGAAGAAGACAGTTTGAAGGCATAACTGATTTCAAAATACGGAGGGAAAACTTAAGCACCAAGGATGCAGAGGACGCCGTCAGTCCTGCCACGTGTCACCTCCCCACTCGACCCTGCAAAAGGACGGATATCTGCCGCATTAATGACCAGGATCTCTACCCAACCAAATGGAGACACGTGTCATACTCTGTCAGGCAAACCGGCTAGTGGCCACGCAACATGCTCCCAGAATTGGCGAGGACGGTCAACAATTCTGAAACTCCGGAATTGACCAAGACGGTCAACAATTCTGGTACTCCGGAATTGACCAGGACGGTCAACAATTCTGATACTCCGAAATTGATCAAGACGATCAATAATTCTGGTACTCCAGAATTGACCAGGACGGTCAACAATTCTGGTACTCCGAAATCGACCAAGACGGTCAATAGTTTCGGTCAAACTCACCCTCACACCTATCATGCGACTCCTTGAGATCCCCAAAGCAGGAAAAGGCATCCCATCCTGAACATACTGGAGGCCAGAAATCTGACTACCAGCATGGGGGCTAGTGATGGGTACACCAGTAATGGGCTGAGCCAAAGAAAGGTCAACGGAAGCCCAAGAAGGCCAGTCAATATTTTCGACAGCCCAATTAGAAAACGGGCCCAGGAATTGGAAAGCCCAGGACGGTCAACGTTAGCGTTGACCGTCTTGGCGGCCAACTTGCTCGTAGACGGTCAACGCAATGTTGACCGCCCTTGCGCGGCTCGATTGGGCCTTTAGAGGCTTTGCTACAGTGATGGGCCTATTCCATTCTGGCCCACAGCCCATCAGTTGCTCGCCAGCCACTCTCCCTTCGTTCTCCACGAAGGCGGCCAACACGCTGACGGTCAACTCAGACGTTGACCGTCTGCGCCCTACACATTGGGCCCAAATAGCGCCTATCTACAGTAATGGGCCTGCTCTGTTTGGGCCCACCACTCATCAGACGGCCAACCACAGCTTTCCAAGCGTCTTCCACGATCTTAATTTACACCAAAAAGGATATTAACAAGATTGGCGTTCTTCAAAGAAGGAAAGTGCCAGATCTTCCCAATACCTTGCCAGCCAAGGCACTCCAACGGTAATATGCTGAGGAGGAAAGAAACCAACTTGGAAGGTTGTTGACCGCCTCACAAGGAAACAATCACTATCAACATGGCAACCGGCATCTGCTCCAGAAGGCAAGCCTGTCAGCAAATCAGGAAGGCAATCGCTCCTTCCAAAGGAGGAGGATTGGCCTCTCAGCTACAAAAGAAGCCATTGAATCATTCTTCAAGGCATGCTTTCTTTGAAGCTCTCGTGGACGCTTCCAGACAGGAACTCAATCAGCCTTTCAAGCAATACGAATAAGTATTCTGAGTGCTTCAGCTTTCTCTTCAACCTCCCTTCTCCAAAGAACCCTTAGGCAACAAGCGAGCCCTTGCGGCCGTTTTCTACCTTCCCACCACCCAGATTCAAGAAGACCTCACGTCTCTCTTACATTTGGGTCAAACACTCGAACTCTCTTTCTCTCTATTTTTCAGTTTCTTCTCTTTGAAAACTGTTTTACTGACTTGAGCGTCGGAGTGTTTTCGATGGGACAACTTTTCGCCGATAACGCTAACCTCTTGTTCGCTTTAGTGGTGTGCAAGATTCATACTTAGTGAACGGAGCCGATTCAAACCATCCAGAAGAATTTGAATCTGTTCGAAGTCGGATTTAGGTACGCATCAAAACCCTAAATCCATGAATAAATTTAAATGCATGCATGAGTAGTACAAGTGAGGGAAAGTAGAATGATATGTATATATGCTAAAACCATCAAATGTAAGTGAAAATAATCAAAAATAAAAATTGACCAATAATAAGATATAAATATACTTTTATAAACCTCTAACTAAATAGATTTGACAAAAAGATATTTCGAACTACCTCTTTTTCTCTTTCTCTCTTCCTTCTCCTTCTCTTTCTCTCTCCTCCTCTTCCTTCCTGCGCAAAATGAATGAAACAGTGTGCGTCAAGCTTTATATGGCCAAATGAGCACACAAGTGCCACTCGGGCGAGCGTTAGGCACCACGCCTAATCCCATGCACGCACAAGCACTCCCTCATGTGCCCCTCGAGCGTGCTTACCCTAGATCTTGTGCTTGAGTGCCACTTCAGGCGCTTCCCAATCTGGAATTTGCGTTCAAGCGCACGTCAGACATATCTCAAGCACCAATCTAATTCCTTACTTTCAACATCCTTCAAATGTATATGACATAATTATTTTTTTATTTATCCAATTTAATCCAAAATAAGTTGGTAATGTCAAATTAAATCAGTTGGGAACCAGGCGTTACAACTTTTTTCTCTTTATAAAAATTTTGTCCTCAAAATTCACGTATTTAATACTCAAATAAGTAAGGATATTTCTCCTGAATTTTATCCTTACATTTTCATATTACTTCTTCTATTGAGTGGTTCCTCCAAAGCGCTTTAACCAATGAAATCATCTTAGTTTGCAACACCTAATCTTTTCTATCCAAGATTTGTTCCAAAACCTCAACATATGTCAAATTTTCATTAATTAGTAATGGTTCATACTCAATCAGACGCAAAGGATCATACATGTACATGGAAAAATCATGACAATCTACCAATGTTGGATACAAAGCCAATCTAAAGGCCACATTTCTAACCCACAGCAACACCTTAAATGGTCCAATAAATCTCAACTTCATTTTACATTTCACTCTGAATCTTAAGATTCCCTTTCTAAGAGATACCTTCAAAAACATGTGGTTACCCACTTCAAACCTCAAATCGGATCTCCTTCTATCGGTGTAACTATTTTGGTGACTTTAAATAATAATCAATCGATCCTGAATAATCTTAATCTTGTCTAAAGTGTCCTTAATAATATCAGGACCCAAAAGTTTATGATTACTGATTTCTTTCCAATTAATAGGAAACCTACATCTTTGTCAGTATAAAGCCTCAAAATGGGTCATCCCGATACTCGACAAATAATTATTATTATATGTAAATTCTACCATCGAAAAATAATTGTCCCAATTTTCTTTCATCTTTGATATTGATACCCTTAACATATTTTTCAAAATTTGAATGGTCCTCTTCGATTGATCGTTTATTTGTGGGTAAAATATCATACTAAATTTTAACTTGATACCCAATTTCTTATACAATTTTTTTAAAATTTAGACACAAACCTCAAATCATAATAATAAACTATCCAAGTTAGAATATCATACAATCTTACAACCTCATTAATGTACAAACGTGCCAACTTATCTCATAAAAATGTCGTCCTGACAAGCAAAAAGTGAGCTAATTCGTCATTCTATCCACAATCATCAAAATTGCATCCAAATTGTTCATCATCCCAAGAAACCCAAAACAAAATCCATCATGATATGTTTCCATTTCTAACTGAGAATTGACAAATTGTGCAAAACCCTAAATGCTTCTTATGCTCGGCCTTAACTTGTTGTAAGTAATACACTTTGTCACATATGCCGCGATCTATCGCCTTGTGTTTCGCTACCAGAAATTTATCTTCATATCCTGATACATTTTGTTCACTTCGAGATGAATTATATATTTTGACCTTTAAGCCACATTCAAGATTTTTTTCCTTTAATTCTTCAACATTTGGAACAAAAATCATATCCTGAAAGCAAAGAATTCTACCCTTCCAATCATTAAAAGGTACATGTGACTCATTACCCAAATCTCTGACAATCTCCATTAAATACGTATTGCTCATTTGAGTTTTCTTAATATTCTCTATTATCCCAAGCTACACTTTAAGATACGAAAAAGTCATCCTTGACCTTTGGGAGAGTAATAGAAAGGTATAACCTTTCATTCTATCTAACATCTCCCATTCCTTAGTTGCACATATAGTACAAATCCTCAAATCTACATGCATGCATGAGTCGTACAAGTGGAGGAAAGTAAAATCACATGCATGTATACTAAAGTCACCAAATATAAATAAAAAAATTTAAAAATAAAAATAGACTAAGAATAGTATGTAATGATACTTGT
>JAODPA010148147.1:0-15211 GCA_025585075.1 Nepenthes mirabilis
AAACAATGGGGGAAGAAGGAAAGAAGAAGAGGGAGTGAGAGGTGGCAGTAGAAAGGGATGAAGTGAAGAAGGAAATCAGCGCCCAAATGGGAACCAGCAAAGCCCTAGACGCAATTACTCTCTATTATTCATAGAAGATAAAGGAGCACAGAAGATGGAAGCCGCGCACAAATTGAAGAGGGAAGCCACCACCGTTGACGGAATAAATATATGAAATCGAGGCAAGTAATTTTTTCTATTTTCTTGATTGATAATTATTTTCTTGTTATAGACTTTGATTTTTGTTGAATTCGGTCGTATTTTCTTGATTTAGAACCAGAAAATGAAAAAAAATAGAGCAACGACTCTGATGTCAACAGACCCGACATTTTTGGGTTTTATGATGGGTTGGGGCTTAATAATTTATTCAACGGAATTGCAAAAAAAATTGTGTTACAAATTGAGATTTTGAAGGCTGGATTTCATATTTTTTGTGCCAAGGTATGAGAAGAGAGAAATAGAGCATCGCGTCCTGTATGGGGCGATCGAAAGCAATACAGTGCGTGAGGATGGCGACAAAATTGATATGAATGCATATATGTAATTATACGGTATACATAAGGTATATGTGATGGAACGGATTTTTTTTTTTTTTTTGCATTCCACTAGCAACCTCCCAGAACTGACACCAAAGTTTTGGTGGTCCGGTCCGGGCCGATCATACCTTCCAATTACAAGATCACAAATGCCATTTAGGACTCATACACTTTAGTCATCAAACATATAGCGAAAGTCAATCTATTATCCTACTAAAATATTCATATTCATTCCCACAAAAGTCATTCCCGAATATATAGCCATAAATGTCTAATTACAAAGTTTATCAATTCCAATAGATCATTATATTAACTGCTTCTTTTGTGGCGGTCCTCCAAAGGTATGCTTCTGAATCCTTACAATCCTTCAAATAGGCTCTAGTCACTCCGTCTCTTCAGGTACGAGTTCTAAAATTTTATCTGAATGGGAAAAAAATAAAAAAAATAGTGAGTCGGGGCTCAATAAGGTACTTGCAAATTTTTCATAAAATGTTTGTACTCTCAACAGTTACAGATACATATACAAGATATCATTCGGCCGGAATCTTGCAGGATACCAAAATGGTCAATGCAGGCAATCATGCAACATAAATATCATAAGATAACAATTGGTTGGACTATACAAAAGTTGATTAGAAAGCCGAATCAGTTAATAGTAAAACATAAAACAAGGCCGGTTACAGTATAGAAATCCTCTTTTATTTATTGGTAAGGTTTCTGCTTAGCAGAAGGGGGCTTTAATAGAGGATAGATTGTGCACATCTTCTTACAATCACGGTAATACCTCCTTGTACAAAGCCCCGAAGACGGCTCTCACTTTCTCCTTGTATAAAGCCCCGATGATGGCTATCACTACCTCCTTGTACAAAATCTCAAGGACGGCTCTCACTTTCGTTATCCTTGATTATCACCATGGAGTTCTAAGACATACCGGAGAACCTTATCTCTCAATGCTAAAGTCTGAACTTATTTGTCTTATCATAAAATCAGTTCACATTTTCTTTGTTCATTCCGGACGGTCGTATCACAAGCCGGTTTCAAAATCACACTACAAAGCCGGTTTCAAATTTATGTTACAAGGCTGGTTTCATATCATAATTTTCATGCGTCACTTGGCAAGCCGGTTTCAAGATCTTATTATAAATGCCGGTTTTAAATTATAATACAAGGCCGGTTTTAAACTTTACAATACAGTTGCCGATTTTTCAAATTATGATACAAGGCCAGTTTCAAAATCACAATGCAAATGCCGGTTTTAAAATTACAATACAAATGCTGGTTTCAATTATAATATAAGGTCGGTTTCAATTATATTGCACATGCCGGTTTCAATTACAATACAATGTTGGTTTTAATTACAATACAGATGCCGGTTTCAATTATAAGTTTCAGTCCGAATTTCATGTGTATTTAGTTTGAGCAGAAAACAGAAAGCAGGAATTAACCATCAAATCATATAAGTATGAAGTCAAAAATACAGCTTATCAAGTCATTATAATCGGCAAGTCAAGTATACTACATGCTTAAGCATATAATTTAAATCGACGGGGAAACACTTGCAATTTTTTCAAATCTGGAACCTTAAAGCATGAATCTTAAAACTGGAGTATACAACAAAACTTAAAAAAAATAATGTCAGAAGTACACTTGTAATATTCTGAAGTTAAAAATAGAGTGTACACTTGCCTGACAGTCGTCCGCCTACTCCCACAGACTTGAAACTTCCTCTCCTTTTCTACTCCTTACTGTTCCTTCTTACCGGCACTCATACTTGTTTCTTTGACCGAAACTGAGTATATATAGAGGAGGGGTTAGGTGGAGTAAGTGGGGGTAAGCTACCTACTTGATACTTCTTCTCAGAGGTTAAGTGGAAGTAAGTAGTCTAAGTTACTCACTTTGGTACTTCTTTTCAGAGGGTCAATGGGGTGGTTCACTTACTTCATTTAGTTGGGATCTAGTTGGGTTCTAACTAATTAGCAAAGTCGGTCTTTGTCTTTAGTTACCCTTAATTTATTCCAATCAACTCTTTGGTCAATGTTTCATATTCTAATCAGATATCTTTTACTCAGAGTCGGTCAACGTTTTACTTCTTTTATTCAAGACTGGTCATCCTTTCTCAAAGCCGGTCAACTCTTTAGTCGGTCAACATTTTGACATTGGTCAACATCTTGACATCGGCAAAAGATCCAGTCAACATCACAAATTTCGGTCAACATTTACTCAAAGTCAGTCAACATTCTAAAAGCCGGTCAACCTTACAAATTTCGGTCAACCTTTTCTTGTTATCTATTCCCGACTTCAAGCAGTCCGTCCTTCTGTGGCACAAGCTACTCTAGTTTAAGTCAAAAACAAAAATATACTCTTGATTTTAATATTTTATTCCGATTTTAAGCTCTTTTTTTTCTATTTCAGGATCTCATAGTATATGTACGTGTATGTATGTATGTATGTACGCGTATGTGAATTGCTAGCTGTGTTGCTACTGTATGTGCATCTGTATGTGTGTGAGCTACTGGCAGCGTTTCTGCCAAGTGTGTGTGTATGTGTGGATGTATGTATGAGAGCTTCTGTGTGCTGGTAGTGTTGTTGCCGTGTGGGTGTGGGTGTAGGTGTGTGTATATGTATACATATATATGTGTGTGTGTGTGTGTGCATGCGTGCGGGCGCGCATGCTTGTGCCCGTATTTATACATGTTGGCTACACGTATTGGTCAATAAAAAAATAGTTGTACATAATGTATAATTGTAGTTGGTAAACCTTACGGGTAAGGATGCACGTATATCGGAAAATATATTTATGTGCATGAACATATATATTTAAATTATTGGTTGGATTAAGAAGAAAATTATGAAAATTTGTTATTTCAATTACAACCTTGCGGAAGTAGCTAGAATAGCTGGATATGACAGGTAGTTATGAGTTTGTTCGGTAGCGACGAAATAAAAAGGGTATTCTACGGCCCAAGAAATAACATTAGTACACTTGGAGGATCGGTGATAATCGAATCAGACATTTAAAAGGGCCGGCAAAATATTTAGAGTTTCTTAGATTTTTGTCCTATTCCAGTGATGAACGATTCTTTGTATTGGCCTTGATCGTATGTATAAATATTATTGGTATTCTATAGATAAGTAAATGAGAGTGTGTGAAGACTTTATGGTAACCGGATAAATGGAAGTCTGTGAGATTTTGTACTAGTCTATACTTCTTTGATGTCGATTCCATTCTGGAGGCTAAGGTCGTTGATATTAATGAGAGATATTTATAGGCTAGTGATCATCGTAGATAATAATTTCAGGGGTATCATTGGTGAGAGGTATTAGAGATGGTATGAGTACGCTACGGGTATAGTCTCTCGGAGGACTATAGGGGTAATGGGGATACCATGAATATCGGATAATCTTATCGTACTTACCCAACTGTTTGGGGTATAAATATGTGGTCTTTGGTTCATTTTGGCAGAACAAGATCCATTGAGGTTATTATTATCTCGTATCATGAAGATTATCGTTATTTTCTACAGTTGTGACATCGTATTGAGCTAATGATCAGATTCGATAGAATTCATGTTGCATTCTTGATATCCAGTTATTCATATGGCTTTCGGATGTTATTGAGTCTTGAATAGTGGCTGGTATATCACATGCTATTATTAATTTTATACTATTTATGTTATTATCCAATATGCTCATTTGTCTTCCTCTATTGTGGATTTTATTTAGTTATTGGATATTGACTCACTCTTATATTTTATTGACTCTAAAGTAGATAGGTTGACGTCAGGCTATAAGAGATAGCATATTGCGTGTAAATTTTAGATAAATGTGATCTCAAAAATTGAGACTTCTATGATAAGAGATTCGAGATTAATTGTTGGTTTATTGACTTTTAAATGTTTACTGGGATTACATTTCTAAAGACTTAATATTATAGGCATTGATACTATTTCTATTTTAAGTAATTTATTATTAGTATTATGGATGTGTATTTAATGATGAAATTGTGATGATCAATTATGGTGTCATAAAATTTAGTGATTCAACAATTTTGAGTTCATCTATGTTGATTTATGTTATAATTTATGTGGTATAATTGATGATTTTTTATAATTCAAGATTTTGATTAAATTGTCTGGAACAAGTTTGGGGACTTGGGTTTAGGTCGTTACAAAATAAATAGTTTAAACTTTTATAGTCTAAGCATGGCAAAAAATTTCTCCCAATTAAATAATATCTCTAAATTTTTAATGCAAAAATAATCTCTAACTCTAAATTGTCGGTAAGATAGTTCTTCTCATTAGCTTTAGCCTACCTCTATGTACTGGCAATTACCTTTCTATAATCCATTGACACACAACCCAACCATTCCTAGATGCATTACAATAAACTATATATCACCTACATCCTTCTAGAATAACTAAAATCAAGGAAGTCGTCAATCGGTCATTTTAACTCCTAAAAACTTCTTTCACAATATTCATTCCAATGAAACTCTACTTTTCGTATCAAATGGGTCAATGGATTGTAATTTTAAAAGATTCTCTATAAATCATGTGTAGTGCTGACCAATTTAAAAAAACTTCACACTTTCGTTATTCTTATTGGTCAGTCATAACTTATCACTACTTCAATCTTTTGCAAATCAACTAATACAACTCCTTTAAAAATCACAAGGTCTAGAAAAACTACTACCTTAATCTAAAATTCATGCCTTTTCAACTTAATATATAATCTTCTTTTCCTAAGGGTTTGCAATGTGATCCTCAAATGAGGATCATGTTCTTCATAATTTTTCAAATATATCAACAACCACTACAAACCTATCTAGATTGGGTTCAAACATTCAATTAATTAAATTTATAAATATTATAAGGGCGTTAGCTAGTCCAAAAGGCATTACTACGAATTCGTAAGAACCATACCTTGTTCATAAGACTAGGTTTGCTAGATCTTTCCTCTTAATTCTTAGCTGATGGCATCCCAATCAAAGGTTAATCTCAAAGAACACTTGATCTCCTTATAACTAATCAAATAAATTATCTATCTTTAGCAACAAGTACTTATTTTTAATAGTTAGCCAATTTAACTCTTATAGTCTACCCACAATCTCATATCTTCAACCTTCTTCTTTACAAATAAAATTGGTGTACTTCAAGATGACACACTCAACCGATAATGCTTTTCTCTAACAATGTTTGCACCTGCTTCTTTAACTCCTTCAAATCCAAATGTGCCATCTTGTTTGCTGATTTAGAATTTGGTATAGATCCTGACATTACATCTATCTCAAATTCAATCTCCCTAATCGGTAGTAAACTTGATAAATCTTCCAAAAATATATCCTCAAACACCCTTACCATTGGAATTGCTTCTGTCGGCACATTGCCCACTTTATTGTCAAACCGCAAGAGTTTAAAGTATCTACTCTTTCAAAAAAAATTAAATATAAGACAAAGATGGTGGATGAACTTATTAAAAGGCTTCAATACAAAATTCAATATCGAATGCGAAATTGTATGATTTTATCATATTTTTAGGTGTAATCCGAAACTTTTGAAAAAATTAAGAGAATGTAAAAGGATAATCTTTTTTGCAGATATAGCTAAAAATTTTAATAGAATTAAAGGTTGATTGTAATATTCAAGTTGATAAAGTTTTGAAATTTTGAGATCGCATTTTCCATACCTATCATTAAAAAGCTAAAATAAAAAAATTTTAATATAGCTCATCAATCCAAGTATATGATCCACTTAGAAATAAATAAAATCTATCAAGGTTTGTGAAAAATCTAGTGGTGGAAAAATGTAAAAAGCAAAATTGTGGCATTTGTGGGGAGGTATATAATTTGTCAACAAGTCATAGCCAAATATAAGAATCCATTAGGGATTTTGCAACCAATGTCGACTCCTAGTTAGAAATAAAAGCACATAATGATGGATTTTGTGATGATTTTGTTGAGAACATCAAGAGATTATGATGTAGTATGGGAGATTATTGATCAGTTAACAAAGTCGGCTTATTTTATTACCATTAGAATGATGTTTTTCAGGGACCATTTCGTAAGATTATACATAAACAAAACAGTCAAATTTCATGGGTTTCAACTTTGACTATGTCAGATTAAGATTTGAGATTTGTATCTGAGTTTTGACTAAGTCTACATCGAGAGCTAGACACCTAATCAGAATGTTTGAAAGCATACACATTTCGTTACTTGTTTGGCTACTCCATTAGCTGATAAGGCCTATTAATCCTGATCCCTAAATATGAATAAATTTCTATATATTTTAAAATCTAAACGAATCAGATATAAAACATAGGATGTTAAATGTATTCCAAAAATATATTCAATCATGTTTTATGCTTATGTATCTACATCATGATCCGATTCCGTTCCTTTGATTTATTTTAAAGTATATAGTATTTGTCTTTGATTATAATTTTGCTTTACTGAGTATTCAACTCACATCCTTACTATTTTTACTAACCTTCAGATGAGTAAGAGATGTAAGAGTTCCTCCCTAGTGAGCATGGTTGGAGATCCGAAAGAGTTAGGTTTGTTACTTCTATTGTTTATGTATTATTGTACTTTTGGACAGGTTTAGGCTATATTGTTTATTGTAGGAGAGTTAGTTTGGTCCCACAGATGGCTTTTGATGTGTTATGGGTTTCCAGGCGATGTTGTTAGCTCGTGTAATATTTTGTATTGTTCGGAGTTGCTAGTTTTGTGTTTGATCGTGGACATGATTGTTATTTATATGCTGGATTATTCTGTGAAAGTGAAATAGGATGTTTCACGTTGTGCAGATTGAAGAAAGTTTATTTGGGATGTGTTTTTACTTCTACAATATTGTTGGATATGCATGTATACGTTAGATTGGTATTCTTTTTGCAGGCATCTTTCCTTACTTAAAGTCCAACGTTGAATTTTTGGGTCCGTGTCAGAGCTACCGATGTTATGAAACTTTTTTGGGTCCTTTGCATACTTGATTTATATGTATGGTTGATTATTATTGTAATTTGTATTTAATTATTGACGGACATTATATACAAGTAGTATTTAATTTATCTGGTCCTTTACAATTTGTAAGATACCAATTTTCACGATATGGTAATTAGGAGTAATTAAATTAATATAAATGGATCGAGGTCTAAGGACACGTAAGAAGTTAGATCGAAAGGCCTGAAAACCCGAAATTGTTTTATTTGGAAACCGGTATTATAATCTCAAAATATTAATTCATAAATAGGATTTGGGTTCTAATTTTCAATAACCGCGATGTATTAAATTAATATAATTAAAATTCGGCTTATAGTACGCATGATAATATATTTTGGAAGCAAATCTGGCCAGCCATCTGCTGGGCGCTCGAGCGCCGCGGCAGGTGCTATTTTCAGGGAGCCAGCGCCTGAGGTGGGCACTGATTCTAAGGGCGTGGCGCTCGCGCACCAGCTCGAGAATAAAAACCCGTGAGGATTTCTTTTGGCCCATTTTCCAACCTCCACACAAGAGAAGAGAGAGAAGGGGGAATCAGAGGTTCCCGAGTCTATTTCTAAGCTCGAGCCAGTAAAGGAAATAATAGATCGGATTGAGATAAGTGCACTCATACTTTTCTCTTTCATTTTCTTGCACTTTTGTTCGGTTTTCTTCGGGTATCCTCATCCCGATACCCAAATGAGTTTATATTTTGGAATGCCCACGACCCTAACACGAAAATATTTTGATTTCACATTTGATTTGTGATATTTAGGCGGATTTTCTCAAACCGGAACCCTAACCCGCACCTGAACCCATTTCATTGTATATTTTGGGTTTTATATGTGATTTAACCCTAGATAATTGTTACCCTTGACTTAAGCAAGTAAATATGTGAACTTCATGCCCGATTTAGTAGTTTTTACCCGTTTTCGAACACGAAATCCCAAACTTGGAACTTGGGGTTTACCGATTAAATTAGGATTTATTCATAAATTAGCTTCAGGATATTATTACCGAAACCATGAATATGTCAATTTATCAATTTGGAGTCAGAATTTGTAGCCTCGTAGGGTTTTATATTCACCGAAATCCAAACTCGTGTTCCATTTGGGCTTTACCCAAATTAATCAAAATTTGTGCATGATCTTAGTTTCGAAAATTATATAGCATGCTCTTGAGAAAATATTTGATGCCTAGAAGCTCTAAAATTACGTTCGGCTTACGTTGGTAAGAGTTATTTGCTTATCCCAAACCTCATGAACAATTATGCATATATTATGAAAATATTAGTTGAATATATTCTAAAAATCACGACCTGAATCCATTACGAAAGGATTATCGACCGAAAGCCATATAATTCCATTTGGCATAAAATGAGAATGAGTTCGTAATCCCCCAAGCTCCAAAGAAAAACTACACATAAACTATGAACGCGTGAGAATTCAAACTCACGAAGAATATGAAAATATGAATCAAAATAAATTTAATAGAAAAAGAACCAAGAAGAGATATTCTATAATTAAGCGATGAATTGAATAACTGTACTCTGAAACAAAGAACAGATTGAATTATGGAATGTTCTTTAACAGAGTGCGAATGAAGAATTATATACTTAAGAGCAAAATTTCCTGAAGAAATAAGGAACTAAGAGTTTGGATCGAGGATTATGGATAATAAACTTTAACATATTATAAATAATATAGTGAAAACTCAAGGATTACTCTGGTCGTGTATCCTATGCTGTGTTTTATGGTGGGTGATATTCTTTGGCATGCCTTAATATATTATAGTGGAAGGTAATTGTCGGTTATGGATACCGCTCGTGGCTTGTTGACTACAGCCCCGTCTATAGGGTTGATATGTAGATGGCCCCCTATGGGTCGAGAATAGGAGAATATCGACCCTAGATTGTGTGGAGTGAATATAATCCAAGTTACGACTGACCGCTCATTTGGTCAGTAAGGCCTACTAGTCCCGATCGCTTAACGAAATAAGTTTTCGACAATAAACTGATAATTAAAAAGTGACAAGGAAACAAACTAAAGAAATGTGGAATGAATCATGAAAACATTCCCTCCTAAATCATGAATTATAATCTCACATGCACCACTTCCTTCATATATGCATTATTATATCTTGAATATGAAATTATGCATGTCTTTCAATATATATATGTGCCTTACTGAGCTTTTGAGCTCACTCTTGCTGTTTTCCTCCCTCTAGATGAGTATAAATTGCACCCAATCTAACAGGATACAAGATTTAAGTCGGCTAGGCATTGAAGACAATGGCAGATAGCCTTATGGACTTAGTTTTGTAGCCTTGAGCTTTCTAATTGATTTTATTTGTATTTCTATTGGATTTTATTTATGAACGTATGCATATGATAATGTTGATGATAAGAATATATCTATAATATAGTTTCCACTGTATCAATGGATGTTTATACTTTCTCAAGTTTTTATGATTTGTTCCATGTACTTAGTGGCATTTCTCTGTGTCTGATGTGTCCGAAGACACAACGTTGCAGCCACGGAATGTGTGTGGCAATTTTTAGGATCCTATGTTGAAATGTTATGTTGTCTAGAGGTTGGGATTTGTTATAGATGGATTTTTGGTGTTGTTGATGTTGTATATTTGATTCACAGGATTGTTATATAGGTTTTGTATTTGGCTGACGTTTGTATTATAGTCAAAACTCTACCAAATTTTCAGTTAAAAATATAGTACGTCACACAATTAGTATCAGAAAAGTTGTGAAGAGATGCCTTAAGGTCTAAATTTGATCGATGCTTATTTAAGGTTTGAGTTGGTCGATAATGATTTGAGGTCTAAGTTTGATTGATTTCAATTTGAATTATAAGTTTGCTTGGTTCTGGGTTGAGGTCCCCAGTCGAGTAATTTCCTAAGGTGGGATGATCTAACCCGATCATTAAATGATGGTGATGGGATTAAGAGGTGCCAGGATTTGAAAATTATGATGGACTATGTAGTCGCCCGGACTAGGAATAGGAATGCTTAAATAGCATGGTGAGTATGATGGATAGGGTGGAATCAGTGGCTCAAGGTCAACATAACTTGGAGTCAATTTCTGGTATTAGCGAATCCAAGGATATCCATTTATGATCGATTTATTAATGATCCAGTTGCTTAAATCTTTGGGTAGCATGGATCCTATAGAGGTTGAAATATGGATCCTGAAAATTAAACTAATGTTTGATGTGATCCAATATCCGAAAGGCGATAAGGTAATATTTACCTTATAAAAGTTAGAAGGCAAAACCAACCAGGGGTAATTGACCAAAAAAGAGTCATGGGTTTGGAGGATAAAGAGATATTGTGAAATCTGTTCATGAATATTTTTATAGATAAATATTTTTTGACGAGTTTTTAGGAGTATATTTTAATTATGGACAGTTCGGCCATATGATCGAGGATTATCCTTATCCCATGGGTCAAATAGTGAAGAAGTCTAATACCTTCGATGTAGGCTTCGTGGTGATCGCATAAGGTGCAGAGGTATCGTCTACTGTAGTGGAAGGTAAAATTTTTCAAATTTGACATTTCAGGACATGTATTATTTTGGATTCAGAATTTATATTCTCATGTGGGTTTTCTAAGTTTATTCATTTATTTGAGGATTATAAACTTTGTTAGAGACATTTATCTTATTGGCATATTCCATGACCATATGTATCGTTATATTGATGTCGGTTTGTGGGTTGTCGGGTTAAAGTCCGTTCGGTCCGCCCTCCAGTCGCTCGAGCCGGTCCAAAGACGGCCCGCTCGCCATGAGCTCGATTTCCGCTCGAGCTCAAAAACCAGTATGGTGGCCGCTCGCCTCTCGCTCGCTAGCCGCTCGAGCCGCAAAACCAGTAGGTAGGCCGCTCGCTGCTCGCCCCATGTCCGCTAGAGCGTCGGCCCAACGGGCAGAATTTTCAAACGCATTTTTGGCTCCACTATAAATTCTAGCCTTATTTTTTGAAACCCTTAGAATTCTGCAGAGTTGATTTATGTGCCTCATTGGAGAAGAAAGCCTAAAATGCTCCATTATTCCTACTTCTCTTGAGAAAACTAATCTCTACAATATTGCTCTACATGTTCAAACTAGTTTTCTCACCCACCTTCTTTCACCATTAAAGCTTTGCCTTTTACCTTCGTTTGGAGACGTTGGTTCGTGAAGAAGGAGACTCGTTCGTGATTGGAAATTCAAGTGGTTCGAGGGAAGATTGACGTGAAGACTGGAAGGAGTCTGGTTCCGTTGCCGCGGGCAAATTCAAGGAGTTCCTTGGTAGAGATCACGTGACGAGAGTAAGTCGGCTAGGCTAGCGCTCGTTACCACCCGGTCTGTAAGTTAATTTTCATAGTGCATTGCTTCCGTGGCCGTTGAAGCCCGGAGTGTTTTTCTCATTACCGTGGGTATCAAGTTTTCACTTCGTCACCAAAAAGTTGAGTCTTTATCTTTCTTGCTTATAATTATTTGTATCATGCATGCTTATTATCTCGTTTGCATCTAGAATTAAATATCCTTTACGTGTATCGGATATTTATTTATTTTTTTTTTCGCTATATTTTTCGGGGTCGAAACTTGATTATTCAAGAAAGCACCAAAGAGTGCTTTTTCAATTGGTATCAGAGATTTATCCCGATCCGCGACCCCCAATCTAGATGTACACGAGTGGGTCGCTCTCCGTTCCTCCCTTCTTTGATGGGAGTAACTATGCCTATTGGAAGGTTCGGATGAGAGCCTTCCTAAAATCTCTAGATGAGCGTGTTTGGGCACGTACCCGAGTTGGGTGGCCTCCACCTACTAGTTCCTCGGGCAACGAACCAAAAGCCCTATCTTCATGGACCAAAGAGGAACTTGATGCATGTAATTGAAATAGTACGGGATTACATGCTATTTTTATGGCTGTATCTCCTAATGAGTTTAAACGTATCTCAATGTGTGAGACCTCTAAAGATGTGTGGGATATCCTTGAAATTACTCATGAAGGCACGAAACTAGTGAAAAATTCAAAATTGCAAATGCTCACTACTAGATTCGAAGAAATAAAAATAAAAGATGATGAGACCTTCAATGAATTCTATGCCCAGTTAAATGATATTGTAAACTCCACGTTCAATTTAGGAGAACGAATTCCTGAGAACAGAATTGTTAGAAAAGTCTTACAATCATTGCCTGAACGATTTAGGCCAAAAGCAACAGCAATTGAAGAAAGTAAAGACTTAGACAAATTAAAAATCGAAGAATTGGTAGGATCCCTACAAACGTATAAGCACACCTTGCCACAGTCAAGAAAAAACAAATCACTCGCTCTAAAATCAAGTAGGGAAGAGAGAAACCGGGACTCCGATGAAGAATCGTGTAGCGATGAAGAATCGTGTAGCGATGACGAATTTTCCTTATTTGTTAAAAATTTCAAAAAGTTTTTAAGGAAAAATAAATCTTCATCAAGAAAACTGGATGTGGACTTAAAACACTCACAAAAATTTGAGAAGAGAAACCGACGTGAACTCAAGGATTACAAATCAAAATCGACTCTCAAGGAGTTCAATGTCATGAATGTAAAGACTTTGGTCACTATCGGACTGAATGCCCAAACCTTAAACGCCAACAAGGTCAGGCCTTTAAAGCTAATGTGACCCTAAGCGATGACGAAGAAGAAGATGGTGAACAATGTTCTGACGATAGCCCTGTCAAGTACATGGCCTTTATGACCTCTATGTGTGACCATTCAGTTGAAAACTTTAATCACCCTGATGACTATGGGGATGAGTCAGAAGCTGAATCCGATGGCCTTCAAGAAGCATATGACAAACTATTTAGGGTATGTTTGAAAGTAAAGAAACAAAATAAAACCTTAAACAGTAGGGTCATTGAGTTGGAACAAGAAAAAAATTAGTCCATCAATCCGAGTTAGATTCTAAAACTCAAGAAATTGAGAATTTGAAAATTTTATTTGCTAAACAACTCACAACTTTAGAATTTGAACTTGAGACTTCTCAAAAAGATCTCAAACAATTCTTAAATAGGTCTACAAAATTAGATCATATGCTCGGGTTGGGAAAAATTGGTGGAAATAAACAGGGTTTAGGGTATATTGTGAATTTTGTACAAACTAACGTGAAATCTAAAACTGTGTTTATTCCCGCCACGAAAATTCCACACAAACATGCCTACACATCCAAAGTCATCAAGGTCGTGCCTCAACGTGTGAATAACAATTTTGGATCAACTAATCTAGGTAATCACAAGGCTATGAACAACTCTTCTATTCCTAAGTTTGTGCCTACCTGTCATGCATGTGGGAAAGTTGGTCACATTCGCCCACGGTGCTACACCATGAATCATTTGCACAACTTAAGACTAAGGCTAAACATGAATAAACTTGTTGATCACCTTCAACATTTGAATGTACAAGTTAAAAGTTTGAATGCAAGAGTACATTTAGTGATACAAGTCTGGGTTAAGAAAAGTGAGCTACATTACCCCTTGGCTATTCGTGACAAAAAGGGGGAGACTTGATTCACTTTGATAGGGGGAGCTTATGGGAGACCCTGCTTATTATGGGGGAGTTTTGTTTTTTGCATATTAGTTCTAGTTATTATTACATGAGGGGGAGCACTGTTTATTGTCATTAGAGGGAGGATTATTGTATGCTATATTGTTGCATGTTGTTAATGCCTATCTCTCATGCTTATGTACCATGCATGCAATTATGTTGTTATTATTTTTTGCTTTGTTGGTACTAACCTTACCTGACCAGGAATCTGAAGTTCCCCAAGCTGTCAATGCTAGTTTTCATCAGATTGCCTCAGTTGTTCTCGTATAACTATTCATAGTTTTCATCAGATCGCCTCAGCTGTCAATGCTAGTTTTCATCAGATCGCCTCAACTATTCTCGTATAGCTATTCATATTTTTTTGTGTATCACTAGGCGTAGGTTTTTATGTATACGGGTTTTATCTCGGTGGTGTCTGAACCCGTGATTCTCTTGTATTTCTTTATTTTATGAGTTTTGTCACGGAATTGCCAAAGGGGGAGATTGTTAGAGACATTTGTCTTATTGGCATATTCCGTGACCATATGTATCATTGTATTGATGTCGGTTTGTGGGTTGTCGGGTTAAAGTCCGTTCGGTCCGCCCTCCAGTCGCTCGAGCCCGTCCAAAGACGGCCCGCTCGCCATGAGCTCGATTTTCGCTCGAGCTCGAAAACCAGTAGGGTGGCCGCTCGCCTCTCGCTCGCTAGCCGCTCGAGCCGCAAAACCAGTAGGTCGGCCGCTCGCTGCTCGCCCCATGTCCGCTCGAGCGCCCGCAGGGTTTCTGCCGAAACCCTACGGCCGCTCGAGCGCCGGCCCAACGGGCAGAATTTTTAAACGCGTTTTTGGCTCCACTATAAATTCTAGCATTATTTTTTAAAACCCTTAGAATTCTGCAGAGTTGATTTACGTGCCTCATTGGAAAAGAAAGCCTAAAATGCTCCAATATTCCTACTTCTCTTGAGAAAACTAATCTCTACAATATTGCTCTATATGTTCAAACTAGTTTTCTCACCCACCTTCTTTCACCATTAAAGCTTTGCCTTCTCCCTTCGTTTGGAGACGTTGGTTCGTGAAGAAGGAGACTCGTTCGTGATTGGAAATTCAAGTGGT
>JAODPA010148158.1:0-12150 GCA_025585075.1 Nepenthes mirabilis
ATTGATGGGTATACCGTAGTTGGGTTGGCCCAACAGTCAAAGAAGGCCCAAATAGCCTGTTAGATAATCAACTCCAACGTTGGTCCAACAGGAGGTAAATGCCCAAATCCTGAAAGGCTTAAGCGCTCTCCCAGCGATCAACACCAGCGCTGACCGTTAAGACACAGGCGGACGGCCAACTTGCGTACAGAACGGTCAACCCGAGCATTGACCGGAATCACTGTAACAACGGGCCGAAAATAACAGGCTTTTTACGGGCCTGGCCCACTTGAGTCAACGATCCAGCAGGCGACCAACAACGACTTTTTCAGTACCTTCCACGAATTCAGCCAGCACCCAAAAAGGATATTAACAAAATCTACACCCTTCCCATAAGGAAGGTGTCAGATTTTTCCAATCTCCTGCCGACTAGGGCTCTCCAACGATAGAATGTATGGAATGAAGGTGAGTAACTTGGAAAGCCGCTGACCGCCAGGAAGAGAAACAATCTCAGCCAGTTTGGAAACTTACACCTTCCTGTAGAAGGAAGGCCATCCAAAATAACGCAGGGGATCACACCTTCCAACCAAGGAAGATCACCCTGTCATCCTTTAAGTAAACCCTAGAATTCTCATTTAGGGCACGTAAGCTTTTACACACACAACGCCCACAACGACAACGAAAACAGACATACAATTCTCTATTCCCTGCTAACACTCAAAAAACTCAAGGCATACAAACGTGCTTCTGACAGCCGTTTACTGCCTCCCCACCATCCAAATTCAGGAAGACGGCTTTGCCTCTCTTTCATCTGGAGATCCACACACTCTTACACACTCTCTCTCTTTCAATTCTTAATTCCAGTAACCTTCTCAGATTTTGAAGGCTATTTACTGACTTGAACGTCGGAATATTTTCGGTGGGACAACTTTTCGCCGACACACTGACCTCCTGTTCATTTTAGTGGTATATAGGATCCTAACTCAGTGAACGGAGCCGGAACCAAGACAAGCGGATCAGTTTGAATCTGTTCGAAATTCGGATCCAAGGACGCATCAATTATTATTATATTTTATATTTTCATTTTCTTTTATTCCAAAATCCAAACCGATATTCGGGTGATAATGCGGACGTACCTCGGGTGCCATCCCGACTGATCCAAATGTCAATCTAAATTTCAAAATATCTAATTAATTTTTGCCACGCCCAAAATACTCAAAATCACAATTGATATTAAATTAATCTGAATAAAATTCAGGATATTACAACAAGAGGTAACTATACAAGAGAATACTGTTCCCCAGAGGGGAAAAGTTCCAGAATTTATCATCAGGTTTTAACTGATGCGACCATGTGGGGAATGTCATCCCAGGACGTCTAAAAGTTCATTGTGTCATTTCTACAGTAATAACTTCCATGAATTCGGTGACAACTTCTCCAATATTAATGAATTAAACATGAAACTTCATCCACTATCATATAATATCCACATATTAGGAGACTAGAAAGCATGTTTCACCTATATTTCCATTGGAGTTTAAAGAAGTATTAGGCTGCATGCTGGATCCTAATGTAATTATACCGCTTCTGATACTTTGATTCGGTGAAACTCAAACTTATGACACTTTGCTTGGGTAAAACTCAAACTCCTGATACTCTGTTTTGGTATAACTCACACTTCTGATGCTGTTAATACCTATATTGATAGCTGATAGAGACCACCAGTTTCTATAAGTTGATAGCACTTAATACCAAACAAGAAGTAGCGCATGTGTGTTCCAAAACACTTTCATGTCATTTATCCATGGATGAAAGCACTAGTATCGGTATCAGTCATACTCATATTAGTATCGGATGTATTGAATGGAAAAAAATTCTAAAAAGTATAGGTTGATAGAATTGTCTTGCTTTTTTGCCAAAACAACAATTGCCAGGGGCAACCCTCATGACACTTTCTCCAACCCCCAGTGAAATATCTGAATATGCAAGCCCATAAAACTAACGGGACTTATACCGCAAGTAGGTATCAGTGATCTCAGAATACCCTCATCAGATAGTGTAACTTAAAAAAACAAATAATATGGAGATTGCATATGCATTTAGTATGATGATGCACGATGCATCAATTTCAGAGATAACCTTCTATGATGCATGATATGCGTGGGTTCTTAAGGCATATTATTCTCAGAAGACAATATCCTACTTTCCAACATTTCATGTTAATAGCCACATTTTTACCCATAGTGTCTAACCTGGCTCCAGCATAACGGTGACCTAGATAAGTGGCAACAGAATTCTCAAATCAAAACACAGTAGAAGATTTGTCATCATACCAAAGGGGAAACTTCATTGGTCAAAGATCCATTATCATTCTCCTTAGATCATGAAATGGGTGAGGTAGAGAAAAGTAGATGTACTCAAGTTCAAAGGAGCTATCATTCATATTCCTTCCAGCATCATCAAACCCCTCCCTCAGTGTGTGATGAGAAGAGAAAAGTAGTACTAACATGGATGAAAATATCAATATCAATATCGGTATTAATTGCGATCATATTGGTATTAGACATATCAGACAATACGTATTATATCGGATAATATATTGGATGGAAAAAATTTCTGAAAAATATAAGCTAATATGACCATATCAGATAATATATTGGCCATATCGATCGATATGAAAACATATAACAATATTATCACGTATCAAGAAATATTGGAATCGAGGAGCCCCGATACCAATACATATCGTATTGCCTAATATTTGTATCCATGAGTGCTAAAGTTTAGCAAAGCTCTCATGTGCATTCATTCTAACAGGCAGCATTGTCGTCTGAATTGCTGTATGGAGAAGTGTCCTCTGCAATGGACCATGTCTAAGTCCCTGGAAAGGGGCACCAGAGCTGTGCCGTGCCTGAATCCTATCGCCTCACAAGGCACTGTCCCTTATATTCCTTACAAACTATTAAACATAATTCAGCCAGTTTCATGCAAAATCTACAGAATGAAAACTGAGCATGAACTCACTAACCCTTCCCTCTATAGAGAGGTGCCCCTCCTGACTAACTGACCACTGTGTCATCTGCATCTTCTGCCGGTTGTGATGGTTGTTTGCCTTCCTTGAATCCCTTGCCCCATCATGACTCTGTCTAGTATTATTTCCCCCTCTTCTTCCACCCTGCTTCTCCTTTCTCCCCTTCAGAAATACACTCTCCTTCCTTATGCTTCCTCCTTTTTTACCCTTCCCCCTCCAACAGCTCAAACCACCATTTTCTAATAGAACTGAAATAAAAAAAAAAAACTCAACTCCGATAAGAAATGATTCTGCGTGGCTTTATTTTCTTAATTTTTAATGCGACTCTAACAACTTTAATTTGACTTATTGGATTAATAATTTTTAAGCACCCTAAATGTTCATTAAGTCGAGTTAAAATGACTTAGATTCAACTATTCTGGCCAAATACAATTATTATGCCTATAAATATAGTAAAACCTAATTTTTGACAATATCCATTTATGATATTTATATACTTTGACTATATCATATAAAATTTTTAGATTAGACAAATCAAACTAATTGGACAGAACGATTTTGATTAGGCCTATGATAAAATTCGATTTAGATTTTCTATTTTGATCAGATTTGATTAAACCAGTTTTAATCAATTTCGCAACATGATATTTAACAAGTGGGTCTTTGCAATGATCCGAGATAGCAATCTGTGAAGACTTCTACATGGGCAGGCCTATCTGTAGGATAATGTTAGCATGACACTCTTAGGATACCTTTTAATTATAGTAACACTTTATTTTCTGATCTTATTAATGGACTTATATAATAATAATAAATAAGATATTATATAATTTGCGGGCATTCTAAAAACATTTATCCTGTTACAGTAACAAATAATGACAAAGTAATTCTATTATAACATAGCAAGGACTTTACTAAAATAAATACTTCTAGCTCAATGTGAAGGCATTGTTGGCTAAGCCAGGACGGAACACCAGGCTGAACCTCCAATGGGTTTAGTAAATACTTCTAGCTCAATGTGAAGGCATTGTTGGCTAAGCCAGGAGGGAACACCAGGCTGAACCTCCAATGGGGGAAGTAAGCACTGCTCGGCCGGCCTAAACATGTTTAGCTCAGGGTATCAAGTAAGGGACCGAGACCCTTGGTAGACACGGAAGAGAACCAGGGAAAAACCATGCGTAATCCGACCTTCTTACTTCACTGATTTTTCAAACTTTCGGAGCTTCTCAAATATGTGTAGGCCCAGAAAATCATAAAACTTATGTGTTAAATATCATCTAGACCCAAAAGTCTAAACTAATGGGTTGAGTCAAAACACATTTATAAGTCAATACAACTTCTAAATATTTCACATTCGACAGTTTATAAATTATATGTATCTCCAACAGAACAAGGAAAACAAGCTAAAAAGAATCATCAGCATAGAAGATACTTAGATCAGTATTAGAAGCTACAACATCTCCCTATTAGAAGAAAGTTACCACATCAAGAGCAGTGATATACAGCTGATTACACAACAATCTACCAATCTGAACAATTTGGTCTTACGCTAACCGCATATTACGGAGGAACAATCAGAGTTACACCATTAGAAATTAGAACTACAATCATTCAGGAGACGCACAAATCGGCTGAAACGATGGGCATGGCATTCAAGGTTTCACCTCTCCAACCTAGCTGCCGTTCTCGAACGCAACACCTTCCTTCCAATTGCGGCCATTTTCCAGGTCTTTGTCCTTTGGTTCTTCCTCGGGTCCAGGAGCAATTCCGTTATGTTTCACCACATTATGCCTCCCTTCAGTGGTGGCTGCATCCACTTTTGTCTCCTCTTCACAGCCATCAGGTTTCTCTGTGTTGGTAACTTCCACTTTATTCTTTTCGGCTTCAGATATTTGAGAATGATCAGCTCCTTCTTCGACCAAAATCTGGGGGTTTTCAACTGGCTTAATTTCAACATTACTTACTATCTTAATGTCTTCCACAGCTTTAGCAGTAGCGTTCTCTTTCTCAGTTTTTTCAGATTCTTCCATATGAACATCTTTGATCATGGTTTCTTCAGAGAAAGCCTCAATTTCTCTGTCATCCTTCTTGGAAGCAGATGATCTTCTGCCCTTTTTCTTAGTGGGTTCGGTATCAGTTGGAGGTGTGGATTTCAGCTTCTCGCTAATCCGTGCTGACCTCCTCGGAGTCTCGCCAGTGCCCCAGTCAAACTCAGATATTGGTGGCCCACCGGGATGCAGTTTCAGGTACTGTTCCAGCTGTCTCCGGCCGCTGATCTCCTCCCCTGTTGGGGCAGTAAATACAATCTCACTCTGCCTAGGGGTCTCTCCCTTTTTCGGAAAGAACTGCACATGAACAATCTCATAAGGTTATCACAATCAACTTGCCAAGCTAAAGGAAGATGATGCAGGACAATTTTGCTTGGGAGCTATTAAGAGTCTTCCAATACTTCTAACGGAGAGGATTTTATCATATAATTTCTACGGTTGAAATTATCATATGGGTCTAATATATTTTAATAGTTGATTTCAAAGAAAACGGGGAACACAAGAAAAGAAGTAAAAAAGAAAAATTTACAAATATCAAATCATTCTTATTAATTATTTATTACAGAAAATAATTAATAAGAGATAAATAATCTTATTTTCCTTGGAAGTCTTGGGTTTAATTTTGTTAGTATAAAATACAATCAAACAAGACTTCATTGTATCATTGAGATAATTTGTACAAACCCATTTACACTTGTAATAAGTAAATAATGTTTTAAGAAAAGTGACACTATAACAAGCATGAAGCCATACCTTCGAAACGTTAATTTATTTGATAATTCTCAATGGTGCTGCTTTCCCCAACATGACCTAATATACTCCCACATGCCTCTCTTAGCATTTGAAGAAAGTATAAGAATGCTTAGCTCCTTCTACCCATTCATCCCACAATAAATTCTAATGTTTTCCCTGCAGACGATTTCTCCTCCAATATCTTAACCTCTTCTTTCAGTTTGTTATGCCTTTCTTCTTACCTATCCTTTAGTTATATAAATTGACAACTCTAAGAAGATTTAAGATTGGTCAAAAGAACATCGAATAGAAACACAGTTGTTCCATTATGATTACATTAAAATCACCCAAGAAATTCTTAGGCAAAAAACTCTTGCTGAAAACATTAAGATGCAGACGACCAAGCGAGACAAGGATAAAAACGGTGGCCCAGTGTAAGAGGATTCTACTTCATAGGGCCTGAGAAGGATCAAATATATACAATTTTACCCTTATAATGCAGAGAGGTTGTTTCTGTTGAAACAAAAGACAAAGGTGCAAAATAAGTAGAGAGAGACAAGTTTTCCTCCTAAAGATACTAGAAAGCCGCAAAAGAGATACACGATGGAATCTGTGTAAAAAAGATCGAATACATGATGTGAGAGATGAGAAAATCCTTGCTATCTACTCAGAAGAAAATGGCCTGTTGATTGACTCAATGTTGCCTCCTGATAAAGACGAAAGGTAAGCTTTTGCTTCTTTTGATGATCTTTTTGGACCGTGGTGTTCAATCTCTATGCTGATTGCGAGGACTGGAGGCAGACACTTCAATTTGAACTACTGGCCTTGGTTTGATCTTGTGTTGAAGACTAAGAAATCAAATCCACCTTGTTGTCGTCTTCTTCTTTTATTATGGGAGGTACCTCATAACACTACTCTTTTATATTGGCTTATTTGTATATTGATACTTTCTATAATTTTTTGGATAATCAAACAAGAAATATGAATTTTTATTTATGATTTAGTATAAGATAGTATTGGTAAACAATTATATTCCCATTTTACAAATATCCTAAGAGTTTTAGATAATGTACCCCCCAATGTATCATGTTTTCAATTTTAGAGAAATAACATGTCAATGTGCCAATGTCATATCCGTGTCTTTACAGCCACAAATGACAAAAAAAAAGGTGTTAAAAGTGACAAAAATATGGATAGGATAAAAGCATTAGTAGCAATATCAATTGTGATAAGGTGAAAGATGACAATTTGTTCTTTTTTCCTCCTCTTTTTTCTTTTTTATTTTCGGGGAGGGGGGGGGGGGGGTTGGGGCTGATAGTACAAATGTGGTTTGTACCAAACATAAAATGTCTGCCGCATACAAAATTATTACTGACATTTGTGTTTCGTAGTAGAGAGGTGATAATGTTCCTTACTAAATTATCTTATAGAGAAATGTTTTAACTGTTTATTTAGATTAGAAGGGGATATCATTTGTATGTACCATTAAAATACAATTGCTTGAGCAAGACACAATCCAAAGATTATCTACTGCATGGAAACTACAGAAACGGTTGCCCGCACAAAACCATTTGCAACTAATAGCTAGCAGTAGGATTTTTCTCGACAGTAGGCAGAGTTTTCCTTACTGCATTTGATTCTGCCCAAGCCGCTAGTGTCCGCCTTATAAATGAAAGCAGTACTGGGGCCAACTTTTGTTGAATGTTAGAAGTGAAAGCAAAATTCAGGTGTTTTGCCCACCTTTTAAATAATTTAATTTTTAAATATTGTGCAGGCTGTATAAATACATGAAAAAATCTTAATTCCCACAATCCCATTTGTTCATGTGTCCTCTTTTATCATTTCTTGTGTAGTTGATTTTATGATTCTTAATGTAAATTGTCTCAGTTTACAATGTGTATTACAATTTTTGTGAATACCATAAAAGTGAGTGTTTGTTGAATATACAAAACTCGTAATATGGTGTAATAAAAATTTAAAATGCTTGTTTGCTCAACATTGTCATGGCTATATTACACTAAAAAATATAATTTTGCCTTCCGCTCTTACTAATTTTGATTATGTCATAGGCAGATTTTGCCTATATGTAGAATCCAAGTCAGAATCAATTTTGAGGTTATAATGAAAGTCGGAACTGGAATCGGAATTTAAGATTCTGTTATCAGCTCTTCTTTAAGCCACCCCCTGCAAATATCTTTTACTTTTTAAAATCAGATCATGGAAAAGGATTCACATTGATGGTCTAAACACCAAAATACAAATGAAGGAATAGTCCCATGATGGTCAATTTCTTGAATTGACCTTACAAAAAAAAAAAAGCACTCCTGGATCTGTCCCATCTACTTGGTGAAAGAGTCCAAACCTTAGTTGAGTGCGTTTAATTAGATTGACTGTTACAAGACGTCCCTAGGATGAAACAACCCCCAAATAAATCTGTGTTCTACCTCAAGTGGAATAAGATTTCCTTCATTATTTCATTCAAAATATTTTCAGCCACCACAAGTGTTATGAACCCGAACCAAGCAGGTTGATTAAAATAATTTATTACAATTTAAAATCCCAAATAATATTAAACAAATAATACTAACTTCTAAAAATTCGGATGTGACAAACCAAAATATACAACTTAACGAAATTAAATCCACACAGTACCTCATCGGACAACCGTCCGAACCAAATAAATACGACCTGCTCTACAATTATCGTAAGAGAGGTAATAATTAAACTAAAATTTATGATCATACAAAGCATAATATCCAAATTATTTCCGAGATGTAATCATAGGCCTGTACCCGGCCCATTCCATCACACGATCGCATCAATTGCCAAATTAAACCATAATAGATCCAAAACTCACCGAATCAGACGAATGGCTGACAGATCACGTCCTAACTCCTGCAATGCATCCGAACCTTCTACTCTGAAGGGATAAAATAGAAAAATGAGCCTAATGCCCAACAAGTATCATATTTAATCAAAAGGAGTCCAATAAATCAGAGAAAATGTCAAATGTATGAAAATCCAATCAAATTACAGAATAAATCCAAATCGCCGATAAGACAAATTCAACCGAAATCCAAGATCCAAGTTTCAAAATCCAATGGTAGTCTCGTACTCAAATCAAATATTCAAATCCAAATAAATATCCAAATTTTAAAAACAATCATCGTCGGGACGTATATATATATANCTGACCACTGTGTCATCTGCATCTTCTGCCGGTTGTGATGGTTGTTTGCCTTCCTTGAATCCCTTGCCCCATCATGACTCTGTCTAGTATTATTTCCCCCTCTTCTTCCACCCTGCTTCTCCTTTCTCCCCTTCAGAAATACACTCTCCTTCCTTATGCTTCCTCCTTTTTTACCCTTCCCCCTCCAACAGCTCAAACCACCATTTTCTCCGCAAAGCCCCCCTATTTAATCTACCCTCCAAAAATAAACTTGCCCTCATTGAGGAGCTTGGTGATGAATATTTTGAATAATTAATTTGGACCACTAAAGCTCTTCAAAAAAACATCAGGAAAATCATGAATCTGAAGCCCCAAATGAAGGATAGCGGCCGCTTGGTAACCGATATGGAGGTTTCACATTCCTCAAGAATGGATGAAATTTTCAGTATTAGTATTGGTTGGAGTTATATCAATATCAGACATATCAGAAAAAATATATCTATATTAGATATATCAGAAAGATAAAAATTTCTAAGAATCGTAAACTGACAGGGCCATATTTGAAGATATGTTGAATATCGCCCGATGTATCATTGATGTGATAACATATTGTGATATTATAGTAGTATTCGAAAATATTAGTATTGGGGGCCCCAACCGATACAAATTGGCCAATATTTGTATTTATGCTCTAGACCAATAACTGGCACTCTAAAGAGCTATTGCTTGATCACCTCCCTAGGCAAATGAAAATGCTTATAGGACTCCCAATATATGTGAAGGTCTCTTCCATTATCTCTAGATTGGCACGGTCTTGGCCTATCCATTATGCCACTATTCTTGGTGCATTCTGCACTGAAATGCATGATCTCCTCCATGCCACACATAGAATCACCAAGACAAGATTATCTGGCCTGCCACACCACACAAACAATCCACTACAAAAAGTCAACTTGGAGGCTTTTCCAGCATGAGAAGGCTGAGGCCACCAGGGCTCCCCCAATCTGGACCCACTCCATCATGCCTGCTAACGCCTTCTGGTTCTGGCTTGCCATAAGAAATAAACTCAGTACTAAGGATCACATACAAAATGTTGTCTAGGGCAACCGCCAAACTGCATTTCCTGGAATGAGTCGTGGAGTCACATAGGTGTCTACTCCTCCATTATTTATTCACTAGAAGAGTTTGAAAGATGTTAGAAGAAAGGCTCACAGCATTTTTCAGACACATTTTGGACAAGTTGGACAATTTTCTAATAAGACATAAGGGTTTCTAAGATAAATTAGAAGAAAAAAAAAAAATTAACCTGTTTTTAAAGATGTTATACCACAAGTCATTTATATTGGCTTGCCATGAAATTGTATATTGTTTCTTCTTTTAAATTTCTTTTGGAATGAGAAAACAAGAAAGGAGTATTTTTATGATAATTTACTATAAAATAAGTGTTATTCATAAATTATATTCTCATACCTATGACTAAATTATAAATTTTAGTGAACGTGCTCCCAATATGTCATATTTTCATTTTTAGAAAATAATGTGTCAACATGTTGTCGTATTGCGTCCCGTGTCGATGTCCATGCTTTGTAGAGCATTCCGGCCGGGCACTGGCATGCTATTTCCCAGTGCTTGTCATTTTGGTGTTGTGTTCTTTAGTTTTTATTTTGTCTCTCTTTTGAGCTAAGGTGGCAACCTTGCTATCTTGGCTCCCTTCCATCATCTAGAGGTATGCCTTAGACCATGGTAAGGATCCTTGTTCTTGTATATCCTTTCTTTCTCATCAATTCAAATACTTACCCCCCCCCCCCCAAAAAAAAAAGAAAAAGCTATATCTTTAATCTCTATGTACATAACTCTGTTACATTATAAAGCAAAAGGTAGCACAATCAATAGTTTAAACAACACATTTGAAAACAACACCAAAATGCATTAGTCCATAACACGGAGGCCCCTAGAAGCTGCTATCACCTCTGAAACAGCCGGATTGGGCAAAGAAGGAAAAAACACAAAAAGAGAAATAAACCATGTCCTACAAATAAAAACTATATGTAATGAAGAAAAAAAAATTGAAATTTCTAACATGTGGGGCCTTCCTAAAAATAAAAAATCAGGGCAATTCCAATAAAATTTCAAATAATTACACTGGAAAATCTAAAATCCAGAGAAACACTCCAACAATATGCATATCAGGAAGGAAAATTTGGCCAAAGAAAAAGAGTGAATAAGACTAAATTAATCGAATTCAGCTGATGCCCACAAACCCTAACAAACAAATATACACACAATTATACAAAATTCCACCGTCAGATACATGACACCACAAAATTAATCACTACCCATATTCCCAAATTCCAGCAATCAAGCAAAACTAAAGCAACAAAAAGAAATTAATCTCCTAAAACAGCAAAACAAATGCATCGAGGAGAAAGGACCTGTTTCTTCCAACCAGGAGGAGCTGGGAGTTCCACAATGACAGTTTCCTCTTGGGCAGCGTTCTTCTCACCGAAACTCGCCATTTCACCTGCCAAATTCAAAAATTATCACTTAGAAAACTACGATTTCCAAAAGAATAATGAAAAGGGAAACCAAGAAAGCTTAAGATAAAGCAGAGAAAACGCTCTCACTATTCCTACAGCTCTCTCTATCTGCCTCTGTTTTTCCCAGTTTTGTTGCATCTAACTTTCTCTCTTACCGTTTTCAGGACAAGACAAAACGCAACTGTTGGCAGAATTCGGATAATAACAAGGGGAAAAGGGCAGGTCTGTTGAATGTTTGGATAAACTTATTGATTTATTTATGCAATTTTGTGCTGCCAGAGAGGCTCAAGTACTGCCATTTACGACTTTCTTCGCTTTTTCTGTCGGCTACTAACAAGCCAGGCCATGCTGCTTTCTAAGACGGATTTGGATAGGCTCCATTTATGAAAATTGTATTGTTCTGGACCTCATTTGTGAGCATCCGTTTCCAAACGGATCATGACCACGATGGAGGAATATGACTAATAATAATCTCAACGGCTGCAATCAATGATCCAACAATTGGAAGATTCATAATTGTCCTTAGCAATTATCATATTTAAGCAGCAGGATATTTCAATACTATTAATGGATTTTGTCATGATATTTTCATCATTTTCTTAGCAATCAATATTTACTTTATATTATAAAAGATTAAGATTAAAATGGTATATT
>JAODPA010148169.1:0-12954 GCA_025585075.1 Nepenthes mirabilis
TCTCTTCTTCTCTTTTCTTTTCAAAACTGTACAAAAATGAGTGAAAATCAATTAATAAGAATTTATATAGAAAATTAGTATATGTGTGCCTATCAGGTATGCATTAAGCACCAATGCATAAATCGTACGGCAGACGAGTATTCTGTCAACATTAATCAAGCACCTATATTTTTCCCAAACAAGTGTGTGTGTCCCTTAAGTGCACATCAGGTATGATTAATTTGCTTAAAATACATATGAGATTTTAGATGTGTCCTTCAGATATAATGTTGCTATCCAAAATATGCTTATGCATGTGTCAGGCGTTGGTCTATTATCATTCGGTATTACATATTTCGATCAAAAAAATAATTTTGAATCAAAACCTTAATTGATATTAATAATTTCGTCAACTTAATTTAATAAATCATCACTAAAGTGATTATTTGAAATTTATACTTTACAGCTCTCATATTAGCCTTTTGAACTTATGGAGAAGTCGGTGCCTCTTGATCTCTGAGGTGATTAGTATATGACCCAAGTGGGTCGTTTGATTGGTAGAGTTTTCTCAAAGGGCATTCTACTCTATTCTTTTGATGCGCTCCTCAACTTTAATTGTGGAGGCAGTTCTCTTGGCATTGAAAAATATCCACATTTTTAAAAGATTGACAGATACATCTAATAATTACCTGACTAAAACCGTTTAGGACATGCTACTTCATGACCCTTCTTCTCAAATAAAGAGGTGCTTGAAATCCTGTGTATAATAAAATTCTGTCATTCTGAGCTTTTGCTTGATCTTAAAGTTTAGATGGCATTTGAGTCAAAAAATAACAATTCGAATATGCACCTTTTGAGGGATATGCGGATAGTAGCTTCATCCCTTTCGAGCCATGTACTTGCTGTTAGAGGATTTTAGCTCGATGAGTCTAGCCCTCAAATTTGTCCAAAAAAGGTTTCATTGACTTTGACAAACCCTATATTTAAGCAGCTAGTGCTCCAAGATTTGAAATGGCTAATAAGTAAGTATTTTTCTTAATTGCCTTATTCTGAGAAAATGTTGTAAAAAGGGATATTCTTTGATAGTTGATTTAATTATCTGTGTCCTTTTATTTACTATGTCGACCAATCTTATCAAAAAATGTGAGTTATTGGATATTTATGAGTGTAATCTAATATAGGTCGAAATGATTGACTTGATTGTATTTTTTACAAGCGGTTCTAATGATGTATATCTTAAAGTGAGTCTTTGTGTTTTTATTTTTGTAATTTTAATGAACTCTATATATAAAATAACAAATTTTAAATATATTAAAAATAGATAACTTTGAAATTTTCTGATTATACAAGCCCTTCTCATGTCTAGATTGACTTCAGTTCTTCAGACGGTNTAGAAATTTTTAATTTGTTTTTTTTTCGGTGCAGAAGGAGAAGGTGATGGCTGCCATTGCAAACGCAATTGACCAGCAGGACCGGGTGATCTCTGACAGGGAGGCAGAGATCGCCTGGCTAGATGCGAAGCTGGCGGCTTTGGGGGCGGAGCACAATTTTGATGCCGCCGCCTTGCAGACTGTTCTGGCCGATTCAGAGGCTGAGAATGCTACTCTGAAGGAGGAGAATGCCCAGCTACGATAGGAGAACGAACGGATCACCCGGCGTCTTAGCCAGCTTAGAGGGCAGCTGACGGAGTTGGAGAATTGCCTAAGCCTTCAGATACGCTCCCACGAGATTGAGCAGTTGATGTGGACGCGGATGTGGAAAGGGGTCAATATGTGTCGGCGTATTGCGCGGCTTATTGACCCTAATTTCCCTGTGGACCTGCTTAATATGTCAAACAGGTCCGCCCAGACCCGCAAAAGTTTCTTGAGGGATCCGTGAGATGGTCAGGCGCCGCCTCCTTAGCCTTTTGTTGATTTTTGGTCTTCCCTTTGTATTATGTACACTGTAATACGTTTAAAAGTAATAAAATCAAAATTTTTTCACTTTGTGTCTATTTTTTTTTACTACTTTGTGTTTGCATATTTACTGTATTGGACGGCCAACTTAATTGGCTGGCGGCCATTGTATTGCTGCCAAAGGAGTGAAGTCCTTAGGCCCTTTTTTGTAGGCAGCTATGTGTGTTAGCCGGCCTAGTAGTGGCAGCTTGTAAGTGAAGCCTAATGGCGCTGCCCAAGTGCTGACTTGGGCGGCTAGCCTTGGAGAAGAATTTTTCTCACTTCGACCATCGTTGACTGGTCATGCTATCTCCTCGTGGAGGAGGTCGTTGCGTGTGCTGCGCTAGCCCCCTAAGATTTTGATCGCTAATAGGCCACTTAGATGACCAAGGTTTAGATTCGATCATCTATGGGCCACCTGGATGACAAGGATTTTATACGACCGTTAATGGGCCGCTCGGATGACCGAGGTTCATGCTAGACTGCTTATGGGCTACCTGGATGGTTAGGGTTTAATACGATCGCTAATGGGCCGCTTGGATGACTGCGGTTCATGTTCGACCATTTATGGGCCGCCTGGATGACCAGGATTTAGTAACGAGAGGGTGAAGACTCTCCCAACTTAAGGACAGTTTAGGTTGGGTAACCTACAAAGCAAACACACATATATATACACACAGGAAGGGGAAGGCAGTATTCTAAGGAAACACTCATTTTGGTGAATTAAAATAAGCAGGCGAATGCGTACACACAATAATGCAAATACGTACCTGGGCCTTTTATTGGAAGTAGCGTTTGAGGTGGATCGCGTTTCACGTTCATAGGATCAACTTTTTGTTCTAGTTTAGGAGTTTGTACACTCCTTTTTGCAGGATGGCGGAGACTAGAAAATGTCCTTCCCAATTAAGGGAGAGCTTCTTGTAGCCGACAAACTTGCCTGTGGCCTCGATGCCTCGTAAGACCAGGTTTCCAATATCGAATTGTCGAGCCTTTACCTTTTTGTTGTAGTACTGGGCAATTCGATATTGGTAGGCCGCCATTCGCATTCTGGCGGCGTCGCGGGCTTCCTCCAACAAGTCTAGGTGTTTCCTGATTTTTTGGGAGTTAACTTGTGGGTCAAACCATTCCACCCTAAGACTTGGAAGCCTGATTTTGACCGGGATTACCGCTTCAGTCCTGTAACAGAGACTGAAGGGCGTCTTGCGTATTGGTTCTTTTGGGGTTGTCCGATAAGACCAAAGAACCGAGGGGAGCTTATCTACCGAGGAGCCCCTTGCGTCTTTTAGCTTGGTCTTTAACCCGTGGAGTAGCGTTCGGTTCGTGACTTCCACCTATCCATTCACTTGGGGGTATGCCGCCGAAGTATGGACTAGTTTGATGCTAAGGCTGGCATAATATTTGGTGAAGCATTTTCCTGAGAATTGGGTCCCGTTGTTGGTCATGACGACCTCAAGGACGCAAAATCTGCAAATAATATTCTGGCGAAGGAATTTAAGAGCGTTGTGCTTTGTAATTTTCGCCAGTAGGCTGGCATCGACCCACTTGGTGAAGTAGTCGATGCTTACGATGATGAACTTCCTTTGCCCTGTGGCAACGGAAAATGGGTTGAGAATATCGAGCTCCCATTGCACGAAGGGCCAAGGGGCCTGAAGTATCTTCAGATTAGCAGACGGCTGGCGGTGAAGGTTACTATGAAGTCGACAGCTTTCACGCTTCTTCACAAATTCGAGCGCGTCCTTTTTCATTGATGGCCAGTAGTAGCCCTACCACATGACCTTGAAGGCTAAGTTTTTTCTGCCAATGTGTGACCCGTAAATCCTGAGGTGCACTTCGCCCAAGGCGTAGTCAGCCTCTTCGGGAGTTAGGTATCGGAGGTATGGGGTTGAGTAACCATGGCGATATAGCCGCCCATCAACCAAAGTGTACCAGCCAGTTGTCTTTTTGATTCACTTAGCCTTCTCCGCATCTTCTGGCAATGATCCATCGGCCAGATAACTAAGGTAGAGTATCATCCAATTTTTTGCTTCGTAAATCTACATCGCCTCCTACTTCTCTATGCTAGGAGCATTCAGAATCTCCCTCATGTTCCTCGAGTACTGTTCTGGATTTTCGGCTGCAATGGCTCTAGCCAGCTGATCTGCCTTCCAATTTTCAGTTTTGGGAACATGAACCAGGGTTACTTTGTCGAAACCCTCGGCAGTCTCCCTCGCCTTTGCCAAGTACTTGGCCAGGTGAGGGTTGCTTACCTCGAAATCTCCGTTAACCTGGTTAATGATTAGTTCGGAGTCGCTGTAGACTACCAACCTCTTGGCAGAGAACTTTTTTGCTAGTCGTAATCCGGCTAATAGGGCTTCATATTCGGTAACGTTATTGGTTGTTCGGAAATCGAGTTTGAGGGAATACTTCACCTCAAACCCATCTGGGGTCATAAGGACAACTCCAGCGCCATTGTCAGCGTCCGTAGACCATCCGTCTACATGGAGTATCCATTCTGGAACTCCGTCAAGCTGTACTGCGCTTTCTGCGGGCTGCTATTCGAGAATTGGGGTCGTGGTCTCAACAATAAAGTCGGCCAAAGCCTACGCTTTTACAATAGGTCTGGGCTAGAATTTGATGTCAAACTTGCCCAACTTGATAGCCTATTTTACCAGCCATCCAGAAAAGTTGGATCTTTGGAGTATATTTTTCAGATGCTGGTCTGTGAGGACTACTATATGGTGCGCCTGAAAGTATGGCCTTAATTTCCGCGCAGAGAATATAAGTGCCAAGGCCAGTTTTTCTGCGCACGAGTAACGAGTCTCTGGGCCGGTCAACATTTTACTTACGTAGCAGATCAGCCGTTGAGTGTCGGAGTCCTAGCGTACGAGGACGGAACAGAGTGATACTTCCGACACTACTAGGTAAAGATACAACTCTTCTCCACCCTTGGGCGACATTAGCAACGGCGGGCTGGGCAGATACCGCTTCAATTCATCAAAAGTTATCTGGCAGTCTACCGTCCATTAAAATCCGTTGGATTTTGTCCCTCTTAGGGTCTTAAAGAAGGGCTGGTACTTGGCGCCAAACTTCACGAGGAAGCAGGACAGCCCTACTAGCCGTCCAGTCAATCGCTGGATGTCTTTTATGCTCTGCGGGGGAGCCATGTTTGCAAGGCCTTAATCTTCTCTGGGTTCGCCCCAATCCCCCGTTGGGAGACGATATAACCCAAGAATTTACTAGAGGCTACACCGAAGACACACTTAGCTGGGTTCAGCTTTATGTGATGCTGGCGGAGCACCTCAAACGGCTCTGCCAGGTCACGTAGACCTCTGTGTAGCGACTGATCTGTTTTTTAAACATCTTGTTGACCAGTCATTGATAGGTTGCTCCAACGTTTTTTAGTCCGAAGGGCATCACTTTGTAGCAGTAGGTGCCTTGATCAGTCATGAACGATGTGTGCTTCTCATCCTCCGAACTCATCTGGATCTGGTTGTAACCCAAATAGGCGTCCATGAAGCTTATCAGCTCATGTCCAGCTGTCGAGTCAACTAGTAGGTCGATCCTGGGTAAGGAAAAGTTATCCTCTGGGTAGGCTTTGTTAACGTCGGTGAAATCGATGCACATCTGCATTTTCCATTGCTTTTTTTTACCAGGACGATGTTAGAGAGTCAATCCGGATAGTGGACTTCTTTAATAAATCCTACGTTCAACAGTTTCTTCACCTCTTCCAGGATGGCGATCAACTTTTCTATGGAGTGGTTTCTCCGCTTCTGCCTGACGGCTTTCAGCCAGGATCAAGCCCCAACTTATGGATCATCACCTCAGCCGAAATCCCAAGCATGTCTGCTGGAGTCCACACAAAAATATCAGTGTTCCGTTGCAGGAACGTGATCAACTCATCGCGCAGTATTCCAGCGAGTGAGCCGCCGATCTGTACACACCTTTTCGGTTCCTCCGGGTTCAATGGGACTAAATTTGTAGCTTCGCTAGACTGCGCTTGCTGCAGGGTTATCTCGTCTCGATGATCGAGTTTCTCAATTATTTTAGTGCTACCGCTAGGGACAACCTGAGACATGTAGTATGTATGCCCTGTAACTTGGTCGCCTCACACCTCTCCTACATCGTACGGCGTTGGAAACTTTATCTTGAGGTGTAAAATTAAGGTGACTGCCCCGAATGCTGTCAAGCACGGTCTGTCTAGTATAACGTTATAAATAGAGGGCAGGTCGACTACCAAGAAGATGAGTGTTTGACTCACTGTTTTTGGATACGTGCCCAAAGTGACCTCCAGTTTGATTGTCCCTTGGACGGGCATTGGCTCGTTGTCAAGGCCATATAATGAGCCCTCGGTAGGTTTTAATTGATTCTTTTTTAAACCTAGTTTAAAGAATGCATCCAAATAAATCAAGTCCTTTAAACTACCATTATCAATAAACACTCGCTTCAACTGGTAGTCGACACTACCGTTTGAAATGAGCGCGGATACAATGAGGGGGTCAGCATGGAAGGACATTATATGAGTCAAATCATCATCATGAAAGCTAATGGTATTGTCCGTCGTGCGCTACTTCTTCCTCCTAGTTTGCTGCTCCTTATTGTAGACAAGATTTTTGGTAGGTCGGATGGTGACCATATTAATCACTCCTGTCACAATCTGGTTTCGGGGAGGAGACGGCTCCTACCATTCTCCGCCAGCCGCTGCAAAATTTTGCCTAGGGCCCTTGACAAACTTGGTGAGGTGGCCTCTGCGAATCAGCTCCTCAATCTCCCTCTGCGGCGTCTTGCAATCTTTAGTAAAATGTCCAACAGAGCGGTGAAAGTTGCAGTACTTTGACTGGTTCCTGGTGTCCTTCTTCAGTGGTTTTGGCCACTTCAGGAATTTCTCCCCACGGATTTGTATGATGACATTTGAGTGTGTGTCCGTTAGCGGCGTAAAGCTTGTGGGCCCGTAATCTCTACGTTCTGGTGGTCCAATTCTATGCTCCTTCCGGCGGGAGTGATCACTGTCACTGTATTTTATTTTTCCCTCTCCAGGGAATGATCATGGCTGATCTGTCCGTTCTGGACATTTTGCTTTGTTGGCTTCTTCTGCCGCTGCGTAGGCCCGAGTGATTGACTTCGTCTCCCAGAAGATCTGGGAATTCTTATGGGCTAGGTGCTTGAAGAAGTCCTCGTAGGTCAGCGTGGAGATAAAACTTCCCAATTTTATCTTTTTCGTGATCCGAAAAATCCGCCTGGCCTCTACCACAAAGCGGTCCAGAAATCTCCGTGGGTCCTCTCCTGACTTCTACTTGATGTGGAAAAGGTGCCACGGTTGCTTCTCTTCCCGTCGGCTCGAGGCGTACTGAGCCAGGAAGAGATCTGTTAGCTCCCAGAAGCTGTTGATGGTGCCTGAAGGAAGGTGATGAAACCAGATGCGGGCATCTCCCTTCAGCGTGAGCAAAAAGTAACAGCATATTATTGAGTCTTTCAACCCTTGTAGACTCAAATGGATGCGGATGTGACCCAAATGGTCAACTGGATCACTACTCCCATCGTATGAGTCAAGAAAATACATCTTGAACTTGGTGGACAATTGATGGTTTAGGATCTCCGCTATAAAAGGAGATCTGTCAAGGTCAATAGCGTACTCATCTTCCTTGAACACGTGTGGATCTGTGCGAGCAGCGTTAGCAGATCTCTTATAGTTGAGGTAAGCTCACAACTCTATTTTATCCCCGGAGGGTCCAGTAGCCGGCCGGCTACGGCCTCCAGCAGACCTGGCAGTCCTGGAGGCTCGCTCTTGGACTGAGTTTCTATATTCTACCCAAGAATATCGGGAATTTCTTCTCTCCGGACTTTCTTCTGGCGTTGTGCTTCAAGAGTGCTCTTCAGGTCTGTTCTGGGCTGGAGCGCGCGAAGAGGTTGGGATTGGATTATTCGTCGGCCTCTCGGGCCTTCTGGCTGGCTTTTTTTTCCTCTGACCACCTTTTCTTGTGGCCGGCGTAGGGACGGTTGCTGACGGAGCCAGTTACTGTGGCTAATCGTGTCGAGAGTAGAGTATTTGGAGCAGATGGTTGTTGGTTTGCATCTACTCCATCAGTCGCTGAAAGAAAGACGCTGGCGCCCTGCCTGCCGTCCCATTGACCAGGGTACCAGCAGTGTGGTCCTGGTCTGGAGAAGTAACGTCTCTAGCGGGATCGCTAGCTTGGGCTCTCGTATTCACCATTGCAGATGAATCTAGCAGTGAAGAGAGAGCGTTGCGAGGAATCATTGTTGGCTTTTTATAAGCGTTTCCCACAGACGGCGCCAATGATGCGTTCTTGGAGCCGAACTTCGAACAGATTCGGGCTGATTCGCTTGTCCTGGTTCCGGCTCCATTCACTGAGTTTGGATCCTGCACACCACTAAAATGAACAGGAGGTCAATGTATCGGTGGAAAATTATCCCACCAAAAATACTCCGACGCTCAAGTCAGTAAACATCCTTCGAAATTTGAGAAGGTAATTGAAATTGAGAATTGAAAGGGAGAGTACAAGAGCGTGTGGATCTCCAGATAAAAGAGAAGCAAAGTCGTCTTCTTGAATTTGGATGGTGGAAAGGCAGTAAATGGTTGTAAGAAGCACGTTTGTATACCTTGGGTTTTCTAAGTGTCAGCGAGAGCAGAAAGTTGTATGTCTGTGCCTTAGTTGTCGTTGTGAGTGTTGTGTGTGTAGAAGTTTGCATGCCTTGAATGAGGATTCCGGTGCTTACTTAAAGGGTGGCAGGGTGATCTTCCTTGGTTAGAAGGTGTGATCCCCTGCGTCATTCTAATTGCCTTCCTTCTACAATGAGGCGCAAGTTATCAAACTTGCTGATATTGCTTCCCTTCTTGGCGGTCAGCGGTTTTTCAAATTGCTCACCTTCTTTCAATGCACAATACCGTTGGAGAGCCCCAATTAGCAGAAAATTAAAAAAATCTAGCGCCTTCCTTATGGAAGGGCGTTGATTTTGTCAATATCTTTTTTGGGTGTTGGCTGAGTTTACGGAAGGTACTGGTCAGGGAAAGAGCCGTTGCTGGCCGTCTACTGGATCGTGGGTTCAAGTGGGCCAGACCCATGAAAATCCTTTTTATTTTTGGCCTGTTACTACAATGATTCCGATTAACACTCGGATTGATCGTTCTGGGCGCGAGTTAGCCCCCCGCGTGTGTCTTAGACGGTCAACGCTGGCGTTGATCGTCGGGCGAGCGTTTGGGCCTTTCAGGATTTGGGTATTGACCTCCTATTGGGCCAACATTGGAGTTGGCCGTCCAACAGACTATTTGGACCTTCTTTGACCGTTGGGCTGGCCCAACTATGGTATACACATCAAAATTAATACAAAAAGTTATGTATAAAGTGATCTAAATAACAATCAGAACAATGTATTCAAAAGTAGTGAAGATTAAAATAAGATTTCGAGTACAAACAATTTGCTAGAATTATTATGTTATTTTTTTTTAATTTCTCTATTAAATTGGTGACTGTGTTCTTTAAAATTCAAAATTAATATCCTAAATCTGAACATGACTTTCATATTAGTACCAATGTGCATACATTATTTAGGCTCATATTAGGTATGACTCTATGCTTCGTTCACATATAGATTTTTTTAAGCACGTATGCAATACAGGCGCACTCTATGCACAATTTTTGCTTGAACATAAATTACGTGGACCTCTTACTAAGATCCACGTGGCTGAAAAAAAAACGGAATGATACAATGCACATGAAATTTAAAACGGAATGATAAATCACAGCATAGAGGAGAGACGGGGTGGTGAGTAATCCAATCAACCAAAGCAAAAGGAAACGCACTAGCGTGAGTGTGACATACCAAACGCAAGAGCTCGGGGCCTACTCTTTAGCCTTTTTATGTGCTTTTCAACACTCGGGACAGTTGAAAGCAACCCCTCCTTTTCCCTCTCCTCACTCATTTCTATCGATCTTCGTTTTGTTACATTAAACTAATTACCAGTTGTGCCTACTTTTCTTCTCGTTGCTGCCAGGCTACGAAGCCTAAAGCCGGAAAATCGAGTTTCTCGGTCTTTGTTCTTATCATCTAGTTTTTTCTCCCCCATTCCTTTTGCACGACAAGGCTGCAAGCCTAAAAACGGAGACACCTCGGTAACAGAAATGTTTCTCCCTCTTCATCTCCACTTTTCTATGCCGCTTCCTTCCACAGTGAGTGTGGGGAGTCTCTCGTTTACCTTGCCTTGCTTGAATAAAGCCTGTAATCTCTCTTTTCTCTTCTCTTCATTTTCTATCTCCCCTTTTCCTGATCCATCCCGTTACCTTCTAACAGGATTTTAATGGAATCATTGTCAGAGAATGAATGGCTGGGAAGCCCATATCAATGTCCTTATGCTGCTGCTTTTTGTGAGTTCCGTCCTTGCTCGTGAAGATATATATGTGGTAACTTTACTTAAGCATAATGCTTCCTCCTTTTGTTTGCTTACTTTGTTTCCACCACCTATTTCCCTGACTTTCTTGGGTTCCTGCTCAATTCGATGCTTCTGTAAGTTAAAAACTTACATCAACCACCGGCTCCTAAGCTTCGATACTTCTGTAAGTCAAAACTTATATCAACCACCGTGTCCTAGGCTTGGTTTCTGGCTTTCTACGTTGTTTCAACCATCTATTTTCCTCGCTCTCTTGGAATCCTCATCAATTTGATGGTTCTGTAAGTAAGTTAAACTTCTGTTTGGTTTCTGGAATTACTCTGCTTTTTCAGGTACTCATTTTACAGTAATTTTAGCAGTTTCTGAATTTTCTTCCTATTTTCTCCCTCCCTCTGTCTTCCTTTCTTATTTTTGAACTTGCTACCTGCTGTTGTTGTCTTTATTTCTTCTGAATTAGAACGTTCAAGTTCATAATTCTAAATCAATATCTGCTTGCAAATTAGTCAGCAAAAATATTTGTTCTCAAAATGGGCCCTCTGGTTTTAGGAAAGACTGTTTGGTTGGAATGAAATTTTTTTTTCTGGCTAATTAACAAAATCGAGTTGGAATGAACTTGATTTCCCCAAAAGTACAAAATATAAAGCTTTCAAGGCTATTCAATTTTTTTAAGGTTCGGTGGTCTGTTGTTCATCGTAAACTTTCCTTAATCTGGTGACGTACCTCATGGGACTGAACGCAGATTCAGCTTCTATGTTTCAAAGCCAAGCCAGCTTCTTTAGAATTTCTCATGGTATATGTGGTTTCCCATGAAATTATATGAGCTGTGTCTCGTGAAAAGATCTTATATGACTTATAAAATATGCGTTGGTCATGAGCCATAAACTGAGACTTTTGTAGTGTGAACTCTACACGTTTGTCTGTGCATACACATGTTCTGACAAACTATACTGGGGAAACCTTTTTCTTTGACAGTTACTTTGGCCCTACCGATTGCTAATTTTAGCGGAAGATAATGTTTGAACATATTATTAAGGAAAAAGAAAAAAAAAAAGAAAGAAATATTGTGGTCATACCTAATCCTGAGAACAATGTGACATTTTTGTAGTTCAATAATTTTGCACATCCTGAATGCTATGGAAGTTCAAATCCATTGTATAATGAGAGGACTATAAAGGCCTTGTCCTGCCATATCCTCTAACGGTTTGAACATAGATGAAATATTAGTATTGATACGGTTGCGGCCAGTATCGGATATATTAGATAATTTGTATTAGTATCGGATATATCGAAAAAAAAATTTCAGAGAATTATAAGTTAATAAAAATATATCAGCCGACATGTTAGCCAAATATCAGTTGTATTGGTTAATGTTTTAAATATCGTTCTTATATTATCAATACGATAATATATCGCGATATTATTACACTATCGAGAAAGTTTGGTGTCAAGGGACTTGATACTAACCTTTATTGGCCACTAGTTTGTGAATAGGTTTGGCATAAAGGAGCATATGAGGTCGCAGGTCTAAGCCCTCCGATGTGTCAATTTCCCCTCCTCTGTGCAGCTTCAATGTTGTGTTTTTTTCCCTTCCATGGGAGGGGGAATCATTGCATCAGATTATGTTCATGTGGCTTGCTTTGTAAAATTCTGTTCATTTTTTTGTCAAATTAAAAAATAAAAACCGAGTTTGAAGCTGAAGAATTTTAATTATTGATATAATCTCTTGGTTTTATGCTGCAGCTATATAGCTTGGCTATGATGATGTCATATATGGGCCATGGAATTTCTTATTGCTGTGTGAATTATGGATGAAAGGAGCGGAGCATAAAAGGTTATTTGGGCTCTAATCTGAAGACAAACTACTCTGTTTCAGGTGACTTTGATAAGGGAGGTATCGCTGCTGTTGTAAGCACCCAATATTAGCTCCGGAGGCCCGCAGCAGGGCAAAGGGGGGACAGCAGACAGCTTGAAGGAGCAAAGAGCTTCTGCCATGAGGTCGCCGTCAGGGTTGTCGAGATCTGGACCCTTGAAAAGGGCAAGGGCACCCAGTGGTAGTGTAAGTCAGGCGGTATCTTGTTCGGTTGACGGGTGCAATTCAGATCTTAGCAAGTGCAGGGAGTATCACCGACGCCACAAGGTTTGTGAGCTTCATTCTAAGACACCTACCGTTACAATTGGGGGACAGGAACAACGCTTCTGCCAGCAGTGTAGCAGGTATGAATTAACAAGCGTACAGTACTCCTCACCCAAGAAAAATTAAAGCGAGAGAGAGAGAGAACGAGCTTAACAGCCAAAAAAAAAAAAAAAGGAAAAATCAATTAGCCCTCTTTTATGGGTATTCTGCTTTATGCGGTGGTTTCTGTGTTTATCATGTCTAGTGCTTCAGCTGCCTTCTATTTGTGTATGCTTCAGGTTTCTGGGATGGGTCAAAATCAATAACTGTTTATGATTAATTTGCAGCTTATCCAAGATTTCTCTGTTGAGGAAGGGTCGTTTGAGTAGATGGTTAAATAGTTCAATCATTGAACACCTGTAGTTTATAATAAAGGTTCAACTAAAGGTAGAAATAAAGTGGGGGTTCCTGTTTCTCCTTTAAAAAAGCACCACTCTATTTTTGAGTTAAATAGTCATAATGTAAAATTTAAAAATATTAAAAATAGT
>JAODPA010148180.1:0-15208 GCA_025585075.1 Nepenthes mirabilis
AAATAAATAAATAAATAAAATCATACAAATAGGTATGTCGTGTCCTTGAGTTCAAATTCTTTGACGGATTAGAGAGCCTTTAGATTCCACGCCAGGATAGGATCTCGAACGGGTCCGATCTCCCTCTCCTCAACCTGAGCCCTGCACAATACAAATTATAAATAAGAGGTCAGAGGTTGACGGGATGTTTTTCTACCGAAAAGACTCCGACGCTCAAGTCAAATATCATCCATAATAAATTGAGAAATGCAGGAGTGAATGTAAGATGCTGTGGAGAATGTGAGTATGCTAGAATACAAGATTTGTTGAGCAGTTTCGGGAGGGTAAGCTCCGCTGGATGCACTGCTGAGAATGGCTCAATAAGGTTGCTCAATAGAGGCTTTGGGGAATCAGGATTTCAAATCGGAGAGAGATCGTAGAGGCCTGAGTCAAGGATTCAGAATCCGGACCCTTTTCCTATTGAAGGAAAAGATATTTATAGACTCCATGGTGGAGAACCTTGAGCGCGAGAACCTCCGATAGGTGGCAAATCGGGATTCGCAATGGTGTCAGTTGTCACCTTGCGGTGGCGCGGAGACCATCATTGGGTGTTGACCATGCTTGGTCTAGTGCGTGTGCGCTAATTGGCTGAGCAGTTTGGGAGGACTGCGTGCGCCGCGGCCTGCAGCACTGACCTTCTCCTCATTGGCCAGTATTCTCTGGGCAAGCTTCTTTCGACTGCGGCTGTCTCAACAGGTTGTAGCGGCACGTTGATTGGTCGCTGCCCTGAGATGCTGTGTGGGCTATGCATCTAGACCCGCTGGGCTTCAGGGGGATTCTAGGCCTACTGTTCAACTGAGCTGGCATCCCTTTGACTGGGCCTTGCTTCTCCTGGCCCGCCTCCGAGTTGGACCCAACACTAGCCCCCTGCCTGGGGACGGCCCAATGTCGTAGCCTGGCATGTCTATCGTGGGTCTAACTAGCTATCCGCGTGCCCTTCCTCGAGATGTGCTTGCTTTTGTCTCTTCATGGCGTCGCTCCTTCCCCATGCGAGTATGTAGCCTTTCTAGGCATCGTAGGGATTCAGAGCTCCGCAGGAAAGGATTCGCGTCTCGCAATCTGACTCAGCATTCATGACTTTCCTATTCCATGATAGTTGACTATCGTGTTACACACTCCTCGGGGAACTCATCGAGTGCTGGCGCGGCCATAAATAGAGGAGTTCCCCAGTTGAGGAGACCCATGCTTAGCCATTTTTCGGAGAAGTGATGGGAAATCCTTGACCCGCTCTGCTTCTTGCGGAGATCCGCGAAGGGATTGGATGGACTTGTGGGAGATCTGGAGTTGCTATGGAAGCTTGTCATCACACCATTTTGTGGGTAATTCCTCATCGTAATGAGAGTGGTTCGACCACTCTGCTATTATCATATGCCTCCTTCACGGCTAGCAGTGACTCTAGCCTGCAGGAGGGGTGAATGCTCTCTCATGGGGCTCTGCCCCTTTGATAGCGTGTCGCTGCCGACCCTTACCGTGGCCAGTAGTCCATATATGCTGCCCGGGATAGGAGGTGGAACCTGGAGTGTCTCTGGGAAGCATGCGAGCGAGTCGTAGCCACGTTGGGACTTCCATGAATGATGCCTTTCCATCTACCGTGGCGGGCTACACGCGCATTTGGTGGTGGATTGGCATCGGTGACACTGGCACGAGAGCGGGATCGGAGTTGGGGTGAAGCTGTGTGATCATGTTCCGAAAGCCGAGTCCCTCCGGCGGTGTCGACATTCCAAGCTTTTTTCTCCTTGTAGCACTTTTGCTTTTTTGCTCTTTTACTGTAACAAATCTTGTACTTTGTAAAGAGTTCTAATGAATAAAAGCAGTAGCCTCTCTCTTTATTCTTTATGTTGCTGAGCACTTCTTTCTTTTTCTTGTGATATGACTCAAGGGCCGTAGGGCACTCTCGTTGCCATACCCACCCAAGTGTTGGCTCGTTCTGAACGCTAGGTGACTTCTAGCCACCTTGGCCAGTGTTCGTCCCTCAAGTCCAAAAGGGGACCCTCGATGGGACGATAAAAAGGGAACTTGTTGCTGGCGCCTTCTACCTTGAGAGGCAGAATGTTGCTAACGGTTGTCACATCAGGCAAAAGTGCTGGCGCATTCATTACGCTGGGAACCCTAGGGTCATTGCGTCATAATGGCTTCGCTTGGAAAGGCATGATGCTTCAAGGCGCCACCACGTGGAGGAAACTCACTAGTCACATGAACGCGTTCCATCATTCAGACAACATCGTTTCCCTGGTAGGCTCTGGCTATTTAAACGCTGAGAATCCCTTCAGATTTTGCATCCTTAGTTCGCTTGAGGGTGCGAAACTTTATTTTGTAGCAGCCTTTCTCCCTCCTTCCTTGCTGTGGTGAAATTAATAGAGAGATCGTCTTCTTCTTCGGAGTCTGAGTCGTCCTCCGATGAATCTGGAAGGAATATGCAGGCCTTAAGGGTTCACGATGAGGTTGCGCCTTCTGCGGCTGCAGCAGAGGGCTGCCAATTTGAGACCTCCGTTATTGAGCAAATGAGGTTTCTAAGGGCACCACCAGGTTTCGAATTGGACAGGGCGTCCACCTCCTCCCGTCAGCGAAGGCCTGGAGGTGCCTACCCGTTGCTTAGCCATGTCCTCAGGGAGGTGGAGGATATTGAAGTCAGGGTGCAGGTTGCCGTCAGAGAGATCAAGCAGGCGCGAGCATGCATGGCACACTTTGAGCGAGCATGATCGATGTCCAAGGCTAAAGTGTAGCAGCTGGCTGACGCCAGCATGGGGGCTCAAAACCAAATTGTTGCTCTTCAGGAGGAGCTCGAGCGGCACCAGGAAGGGAGGTACATGACGCCCATGCGAGGCAAGAGGCAGAGCTGAGGTTGAGAATCAGGCCAGCGGTGCGGGCTTCCTTAATGGAAGGGAGATTACAGGAAGGTGTTCGACTTAGCCAGAAGATAGCTTCGCTGGCGATACCAGGCTTTCGCTTCGGCCTTCTAAACTCCCAGAACTCTAGCGCTACGTCACGCTCGGAACAAACGGAGTTTGAGTCTCCCAATCCTTCAGCGCCTGAAGGGGATGGATAGTTGTACTTGACAGTTGCTGGTCGCCACTATCTATAAAGAAACCTTATTAGTGAAAACATTTAATAAAATTTTGTTACTTATCTGAGCAATGTATTTATTTCCATTTGCTATACGTGAGTGACTCGTTTTTCCTTCTGGCTCCACGCTCTGGAAGGAATGCCGCCACCGTTTCAGATGGCCAAGATTGCCACATTAAATACAGGTGTGACTACCGAGATTTCGGCAGACAGTTGCAGTGATAGTGGGATGGCAGTTTGTCTGGCACCATGATGAGTCGCTTCGAGGGACTTGAGGCACGCAGCTGAATTGGCACGTGTCATGGCCATCATTTAGGTCCCCCATCACGTTTCCCGCACGATGCCTTTTCGGCTCCCAAGCGTTGCCTATTTAAACAGCGCCTTCCCCTTCTTCCCACACTTTGCATTTTCTTAAGTTTGAGGAAGCCATGGATAAGAAAAAAAGCTCTCCTTTTCGCATGATTCATCAAGGAGTTAGCGACAGCTTGTCTTAACAATGAGCATCGTTGCTGCCCTGATGATGGACTACAGCATCCCCAGCAATTGGGGATGCTAGACGGAGGTTGTCTGGACAGAGTATTCCTTAGCCAGCTGGAGTCAAGTAAGAAGGGTTTCGTATTCTACCACGTTGTTAATAGCTGGGAAGGTGAGCGTAACAGAGTATTTGATCTCTGCCCCGTCTGGTGTTCTGAGCAAGACTCCAGCCTCGCTGCCTATCAAGGTAGATGATCCGTTGATATTCAGGATCCACGCAAGAGTGTCCGACATGTCCAAACTTTTAGGATGGTCCTAGGTGTTTAGAACTGGGGTCGCCGCCTCGCCAACAAAGTCTGCTAGGGCCTAGCCTTTGATGGCTGGTTGTTGTCGGAACTCCATGTCAAACTCGTTCAACTCGATAGCCCACTTGACCAATTGTCCGGACGTCTCAGGTTTCTGAAAGATCACCTTCAAGAGCTGATCGGTCAACACGATGATCCGGTGCTCCTGGAAGTAGGGCCTTAACTTTTGCGCAGAATAGATAAGGGCCAATGCAATCCTCTCAATATGGTGATAACAGGACTCCAGGTCTGTCAATACCTTGCTTATATAGTACATAGGTCACTGTGCGCCTTCGTTCTTCCTGATGAGCACAGAGATTAGGGCAGTGTCCGATATTGCAGGTAAAGGTATAGATCTTCGCCCTCAGAAGGTGAACTTAGAAGGGGTGGACTGACAAGGTACGTTTTCAGCTCTTGGAATGCTGCCTCACACTCGTCTATCCACCAAAATCCATATGCTTTTGATCCTTGGAGTGCTTTAAAGAATGGCAGGTACTTCTTCCTGAATTTAACCAAGAACCATGATAGGGCTACGAGTCACCCCGTCAGTTTCTAGACTACCTTCATAGTCCGTGGTGGGTTCATGTCAAGGATGGCTCAGATTTTTTTGGGTTTACTTCGATGCCGCGCTGGGACACTATGATGCCTAGCAACTTTCTGAAAGTTACCCCGAACGCGCACTTGGTCGAGTTGAGCTTTATCTTATGAACCCAGAGCACATCGAAGGTTTCCTCCAGGTCGCGGATGTGGTCATTAGCTACTTTGCTATTAACGAGCATGTCGTCAATATACACGTCCACGTTTCTTTCGATCTAAGTTTCAAACATTTTATTCACCAGTCGTTGATAGGTCACTCTGGCGTTCTTGAGGCCGAAGGACATTACTTTATAGCAGTATGTCCCCTAATCGATCATGAAGGAGGTATCCTCATAATCGTCCGGATCTATCATGATATGGTTATAGCCTGAATAGGCAACTATGAAACTCAGGAGTTCATGTCCAGACATAGAGTCCACTAGCTGATCGATCCGGGGGAGCAGGAAGTTGTCTTTTGGGAAGGCCACATTCACATCGGTAAAGTCGACGAACATCCGCTACTTGCTATTGCTCTTTTTCATGAGTACGACATTAAATAGCCAATCCAGGTACTGGACCTCCCTTATAAACCCTATGTCCAGCAGTTTCTTTACTTCCTCTCTCACGACTATGAGCTTCTCAATGGAGTGGTTCTGGTGCTTTTTCCTGACGGGTTTGTGGTCTGGATTGAGGCCAAGCTTGTGGACCAATATTCCGGCCGATATCCCGAGCATATCGATTGGAATCCACGCGAAGATGTTAGAATTCTTCCTGAGGAAGTTTACCAGCTGGTTGCGATTTGTTGCGGATAGGGAGCCGCCGATGTGTATGCACTTTTTAGGTTCGACGGCGTCCAGAGGGACCATCTCAGTCGCTTCACCCAACTGGACTATTTGCAACATAGTTTCGTCTCGAAAATCCAAGTCCTCGGCTAGTCGATCTAGCGTTGTTGGAGCGACTTGGAATGTGTAGCATGTCCGTCCCACCACCTGATCGCCGAGTACATCTCCCACTCCGTACGGGGTTGGGAACTTCATCTTAAGATGAGGAATCGATGTTACGGCCCCAAAGGTAGTGAGGAATGGTCGGCTCAGGATAGCGTTGTAGAGGGACGGCAGATCGATGACGAGAAATGTTAATTCTCACGTGGCAATGCGCAGGTAAGTTTCCATCGTGATCTCTAACTAAGTCTCCCCATGTATGGGCACGGGCTCATTGTCCAGGCCATACAGGGGCCCTGCAACTGTTATCATTTGGTTCATTTCAACCCAAACTTAAAAAATATATTGAAATATAGTAAATTTTTAGAACTTTCATTATCAACAAAGACACGATTCAGTTGGTAATCAACCGTGCAGTCCGAAACGATGGCTGATACAATAAGAGGGTCAAAGTGAGGGAAAGTTACATATGTTATATCGTTGCCACTAAAACTAATGACATCATTCTTAGCCTCTACTCTCGCTCTCTTACCATTGGAAGCGCGCTCAGTCGTCCCTGCCCGCTGTTCTTGGTCGGCCCACTTGAAATCGTACTAATCACACCGATGGCTGTACAGTTCCTTGGCAACTTGCTATCTTTGTCTTCTGAAACACTGAGCGCCTGCCCAAGCTCTTTAGGAACCGTGTAAGGTGCCCACAATCGACTAGGTCTTCTATCTCTTTCTAGAGGGTCCGACAGTTTTCTATGCTATACCCTAGAGACCGGTGAAAGTGGTAGTACTTCGTTTGATTTCCTGTCTCTGGGTTCTTTGGCATTTTTGGCCACTTCAAGAACTTTTCATCTCTGATTTGTATCAAGATGTTTGAGCGGGTGTCATCCAGGGGAATCAGAACCATCGACTTGTAATCCCTCCTAGTGCTTCGCTCGGGTTGTGGCTGCTTCCAGCGGTCTTGGAAGCGGCCGCTGTCTCCGTTTCTCTTCTTCCCAATGACCAACCTCGCCATCGGCCAGTTCGTACGTTTGGGGCGCTTTGCTTCGTTGGCCTCCTCGGCTGAGATATAGGCCCGAGCGATGGCCTCAGCTTCCTAGAAGGTTTGGGGGCGTTGGTGTGCCAGATGCTTGAAGAATTCCCCCACTGCCAACATAGCGATGAAGGCGCTGAGCTTCATCTCGTCGAAGAGATATGGAATCCGATGAGCTTTGGTGATGAAGCGTGTCAGGAACCACTTCAGACTCTCCTCTGGTGTCTGGCGAAAGCGGACGAGGTCCCATGGTTGTTTCTCCTCCCTCCGGCTGGAGGTGAACTGGTTCAATAAGCAATCGGTGAACTCGTCCAAGGATCGGATGGAGTTCGGTTGGAGGCCGTGGAGCCAGAGCAAGGTGTCCCCTTTGAGAGGAAGGGGCAAACATTGACACATGACGACCACGTTTGCTCCGTCGAGGGACAGGTGAGTACGGAAGTAGTTGAGGTGATCCAACGGGTCAGTACTTCAATCGTACCCATCTAGTATCGGCATCTTGAACTTGACAGGGAGCGGCTGAGTCCAAATACCCACAGCGAACAATGACCTTCGTAGGCCGAGCTCGGATCGTTCGAAATCCCCCTTGAATAGGTGGTTCCACATTTTCTCCACCTTTTCCTCTATTTGAGGAATCGACTCGCTTCTCTTTGCGTTGATGAAGTTTCGAAGGGCCGAGTTGTTTTGCGGGTCGCGCTGCTCACAGCTACTGTCTGCAAGGGGCGGCGGCATGCTGCACGATCCCTCTCGCCAGGTGGTGGGCCTCCTATCACTATGGGAGTTGCAGGGATTTCGTCTCTCCGGGCTCTCCGCCGCCTTGTCCCAGCTTGGAAGGGTCCTAGCTATCGTCTGGGCCCTGCTGCCAGAGGTCGTCTCGGCCATGGTGTCGTCAGGCCCGTTGGTCCTCACCCTGGGGGCCCTCACACTGCGTCTTCCCCACCTGGAGATCGACGCCTAAGGCCCCAGAGGGGGAACTCCAATCCACTGCGTTCTCGTCTGGGTGCACAGTGCTTGGAGCATTTACCTCATGTCACTGACGTCGGTAGGCAGCTTATGCACGTCGGGTTCTAGGAACTTGCCAGCACGGCTACCCACTGAGGGCTCATCACCGCGGGCGGCGGCATCTCTTAGAGGCACGTTAGCCTGTCCTCTAGTGCTGTCCATCTTTTGCGTAAGAGAGTGGATGTTAGGATAGAAGCTAAGACTTTTCATTGCGTTTTTCACAAACGGCGCCAATGTTGCGTCCCTGGGTCCAGGTTCTTTGTCGGATTAGGGATCCTTCAGATTCCACGCCTTGGTAAGATCTCAAATAGGTCCAGTCTCTTCTCTCCTCAACCTGAGCCCTACACAATACAAATTACAAACAAGATACCAAATATCAGCGGGATATTCTCCCACCAAAAATACTCTGACACTCAAGTGAAATATCTTCTTCAATAAATGGAGAGATATAGGAGTGAATGTAAGATGCAATGGGGAATGTGAATGTGCTAAAATGCAAGATTTGTTAAGCTGTTTCGAGAGGCTAGGCTCCGCTGGATGCATTGCTGAGAGTGGCTTACTAAGGTTGCTCGATAGAGGCTTTGGAGAATCAGAATTCCATATCGGAGAGAGATCATAGATGCCTAAATCAGGGATTAGGAATCCGGATCCTTTTCCTGTTGAAGGAAGGGATATTTATAGACTCCATGATGGAGAACCATGAGCACGGGAACTTCTAACAGGTGATAAATCGGGATTCGCCAGCCACTGATCGGTAGCGGTGGCCAGTGGTGTCAGTTATTACCTTGTAGTAGCGTGGAAACGGTCGTTGGGTGTTGACCACACTTGGTCTGGTACCTGCGCGCTGATTAGCTGAGCGGCTTAGGAGGACAGCGTGCGCCGTGACATGCAGTGCTAACCATCTCCTCTTTCGCCAGCATTCTCTGAGCAAGCTTCTGCCGCCTGTGACCGTCTCAGCAGATAGTAGCGGCACATTAACTGGTCGCTGCACTAAGATGCTGCGTGGGCTGTGCATCTGGACCTGCTGGGATTCAGGGGGATTCTGGTCTGCTATTCGATTGAGCTGGCATCTCTTTGATCGGGCCTTACTTCTCCTGGCCCACCTCCAAGTTGGACCCAATAAGGTATACAATAGTCTGTCCAAATAACTGCTATTTTAAAAATCAATAAATCAAAATCTGAACAATAAAAATACTTTTCCAATTTTGTAACTAAAAACTGAATTGAATGGTTTGATACTCTAACACCCGGTTCGGTTTTAATGGTGTCGGTTCGGGTTATTAATTTAATGGATTTTTTAAAATAACCCTAAAGATAACTAATGCGACGGATTTAAAAGATCATTTTAAGAAGAAGAAAGCAAATGAAGAGAAAATACCAAATGTTCTTTGATTACATTGCAATATGTGGCATCCAAAAGTCATTCATGCTTTGTTGATTCAGATCTAGGATTTATTATGAACAACTTCATGTTGATTTTTCTATTATTAAAATAATCAATTAATTGATCTTTGTTTTTTTCTTTATTTTAAGGTATCCATGTAACCACTAACTTTTACTATGAAAAATAACCACCACCTTAGATATTTTTATATAAAATGTCTATACATATAAAGCTTTTGTTTTTTGGATCCATAAGTTAAATATTTTGATTATACACAACTATTAAAGAATATTAAATATTTAAAAGATCAAAATATTTAAAAAATTTATAAAAATTTAAGCGATTGGTACTAATATTAAGAGCAAGAGTATATATTTCGGTCCTTAATTTATTTTCATATCCGATCTATAAGTAATTAATATTTTATATGGTAGGTCCATTTTCATCCAACGTTTGGTATCATAGACATTTGCCTCTACCTTGACAGTTTCTGCAAGTTTCTCCGCTTGATGGGTCCAGCAAAGATATGGGCTAGAACCAACGAGGCCCATCTGGAAGAAAATAGGTCCAACCAGTAGAAAGACCCAACCTAGCAACGATGTCCTAGGAAATCTAGAAACAAGGCCCACTGGGCACCCCAAGTGCGCAGCCAATCAGCGTCGCTCACATCCTGCAGAGGGAACCGCAAGCTACCAGTGTAAGAGGCGTCAACTCAGAGGATGTCAACCAATGGGAGATGAGGTCAATGCTAATTAGCCACAGTGCAGCCACCTCAACAGCTGCTCAATCAATCCAAGCCAAATCAACATGCCTGCATTGGCCACATGCGGTCGAACTCCAAACTTCGACGCCGCATCAAAAGGCGCTTAGCGGCCACGAAACCTCAACCCCAAACTGAGCGACCCACCTGCAGTTGAACTTTTAATTTCAGCTCCGCCCTGGACGGCTCTTAGCAACCACAGAACCTTGGCTCCCTACCAAGCGGCCCGAAGGTGGTCGAACTAGCAGGCTAGGGGGCTCCAGAAGCTTCCAACAAAACAGCCATCAAAACCTTAGGGTTTCTAAATGGCAGGTGTGGGGCGACCTTTTTAGAAGAAGAGACCACCTTCAGTCAGCAACGGTCGGTGAGCTAGGACGATGCGCACGAAACCGACGATGCCCTGAGCAGGACCACCGAAGGCTGAGACAGTGTCGTGTGCGCAACAGACTAAGACTCGAAGTCCAGCTGTTGTTGCCTCAAAACCCAGCTGGCCCTGAGAGACTCCATCGGGCGTGCAATGATGTCCGATTTATTGGATAAAGTATCCCACTACGCGCAAGATGCGATGACATCCTCAACAGAAGAACAAGCACAGCACAAACGGCTCTCAAAGTGAGCCTTGGCAACGATGGCATGACAGCTTAGCCAACACAACGAGAAGATCCATATCATTCAAAAAAAAAGAGAGAGATGAAGAAAGCAAAGTGAAAAGGAAGTGTGCTTTATTCAAGTCAGAGATTACAAGGTTTCTCTAAAAAAGCTATGTACAGAAAAAGCTAAAAAAGTGCGGCTACCCTATGAGCTCAAAGGCCCTGTCCCCTCTAGAAAGTCAATCAAATGCAAGCTATCTTCGATCCCATCATTACGTGGGTCGAGGATCCCCACGGAGACGCTCAGAGCCGCGACGGAGACTATATGACAACATAGACGTATGCCATCCTAAAACCTTGCATCCAACACTCAAGCCATCTCCTCCGGAGAGAGCCAGACTCGCAAGCCAGCCTCGACGCGGGCACAACGGTCCTGCAAGCAAACAAAAAGGTCCCCAACTGCCTACAGTCACCTCTCAATCGTTCTTTCTCCTACTTCAGGACGGCAACCTCGCTTTTCCAACGCTGCTCTGCTGCTCACCCTCTTCTTGGGCCCGACGGGTGCACTCATCCCATTGAGAAACAACAATGTGGAAGAAGCGAATAGCGTCAGGGATCTGCAAAAGTGAAAAAGGACGAGAAGCCCGTGAATCTTGGCCATGCGGGAAACATTGCATAAAGTGAGTTGGCAGACAAATCCCCAACTTGATGAGCAAAGACATCATACGTCAATGAAGGGCACCTCCATAACGCTAGGTAGCTCCGGCACGGCTTCAGGATCGGAAATGCTTGTGGGCTCCAGTCACTCGATAGCCTCCTCCACCCTAATCACCAGAGCCTCACCGATTGCAGCTTCACCAGCGGTCTCCTCAGGCGCAATAGCCTCCACAGCCGCCTCAGGACCAGAGACAAGTGGCTTGGTGGAGTTGAGCATCCAAGGGCAGCCTCCACATTCTGGCTAGTGCATCGACCACCTCCAGAACATCCAAGGGTGTAGTAGCAGGCTCCAGATCGACTACCTCAACAAGCTATGTTGAGTCGATTACTACCTCCTCGATGCCCGTCACAGCCACCCCTCCGAAGGACTCGACTAGCCACTCGCCGGTGGAGGGTCCCGCCTCGACATCAAATAGGGATCTTGTCGTAGACCCCTCACCTGAAGGAAGCCCAGCCAGGGGAACACCGTAATCCACCAAAGTGACAGTCGAAATCGGAGAGCAATTGGGGACTTCCACGTGTAGCTACAGCTCTAGCTCCTGCGCTGCGACAGTGGCCCCGGTGGGCGTTGTCGAGGCAGACCTAGCGGACTGGTCGGACACGATCGGCAATATCAAGGCTCTCCTGCTAGAAGTACCTCTGGCCCCCCTCAACCTTTTTAGGGCAGCCACGTCCTTGTCAGAAGAGGAATCTAGCGACAGCGATGAGCCACCCTGCTCGGGCGACTCCCTCGATGGCTCTCTAATGACCAAGGCCCTAGCCTTCCTTTTTTAGGCGGCAATTGCTGCCCTGCTACTTGTAGGCACCCACCTAACAGCCACGAAAATCTCAGAGGCCAAGTAAAACACTTGAGTGGCGAAGGTCTTTATCTCTACCTAGATGTGATTGATCAGATTTTTCTCCTACTTTACTTCCTCCTCACTAACACTTTTTTAGAAGAAATCGCACACGAGACCCCACTCGTGAGAAATCTCCCACTCTGGAGGGGCCGCCAAGAAGAAAAAGTGATTCTTCTAATTTTTAACCGAGTCGGGGTTCGTTCTCTGAAAACTGAAGCTTGGGCAAGGAGACATCAAAATTCAGTCTTTCGATTGGGCTAAGCGGAAGATCACCCTCACCGAGTGCGACCCAAACCTACAATCGTGAAGGCAAATGAAGACACACATAAAAACCAGGTAGCGCACGACATTAAGATGAAGTTGTGCTATAGGAACACCGAGTGCCTTGAAGATCCCGTATAGGTCCAACTCCATGGGGGAAACAAAGCCAACTCTTCAGGTGATGCTCATATACGGTAATGAAGCCCTCTGGGGTCGCATTTGCTCTTACCCCCTCACCGGGAAGGAGATGGACCCAGTCGCTCGGTATATGGTAGCCAACCCTCAAAACAACGACAATGCTTGCAGAAAGGACTGACTTGATGTCGCTCACTCTCTGACAAATAGAGGAAGAATGAGAGTTTTTCTTCTTTGCCATGGATTCTCGAAGCAGATAAACGCAAAGTGTGAATGACATAGGGAAGCGTCACTTAAGTAGGCAACGCAAGAGAAGGTCAAGCAGCATCACGCGAGAAAATGCAAAGGTCGCCTCGAACATTGACCATGAAATGCATCCCTTTAGCAGAGCACGGCACGTCTGCTCAAGGTAGCCCATTATGGCGCTTGACAGACAGCCACCCTTACTCACACCATGCAATTAATGCAAAGATATCAACCATCGAAAATGACGGCGGTAATCCATCTGACATCCAAACCGGAAGGGCAAAACGAGTCATCCGAACACAACAAATTACAATAGATAAATTGCTCTATCAATAAAGAAATTTTACTAATAAAGTTTCTTTATAAAAAAAAGGCCGACCAGTGGTCGCAAAATACATCACTGTAGACCCCTGCCCGACTCAGCAGGATTAGGAGTCAAAAACTCAGTCAAATTCTAGCGTGTCCAGGCACCTGCATTCCGAGAGTCCAGGATGCCCTCGCGAAAGCCAGACACCACCAAAGAAGCTATCCTCTGGTTGAGTCGAATCCCTTCCTGAAACCATCCTTCTAGCGTGGGAGCCAGCTCCTTTGGCTGGATCCTTGACCTCAACTCAGCCTCCAATTGCGCGTGGACGATATGCTCTTCCCTGAGTCACACCCGGCAATGTTCAAGCTTCTCCAGAAGAACGGCGATCCGACTCTAGGCTTGCGAATTGATGCTAGTCAGCTGCGACACCCACACCTTCACCTCCAACCATGCTTGGTCGAAGTGAGCCACCTGTGCCCAAGTCTATTCGATTTCGACAATGGCACCTGCACCCGGGCCTCCTCAATTGCCTGCTGGACATGGTGGAACGGCCGACCGGCTCCCTTGGGTCCCTGGCGTCGAGAGGAATTGGAAACCCCTTCGGATTCAAAGCCCGGCGGAGCTCTCAGAGGCCTCGTCGACCCAACAACTGAAGGCTCCAAGTGGCAACCCTCCGCTGCCGCTGTGGCAAGCCCCACCTCGTCGTGGCCTCTTAGCCCTCACTCTCCCCATCATGACTCCTCGGTAGGGGGCTTAGACCCCAAAGAGGAGGATGACCCTACCAACGGTCCTGGAACAACGTCATGCACCCCACTTTCCATAAACGTGACGACAATGAAAGGAAAGAGGGAATGACAGCAGACCCAGATTTCGCACCTCACAGCAGCAAATCGATGCCCAAATCGGAGAAATCCTTGGCGCTTAAATAGCCAGAACTTCCCCTTGGAGACGGTGTCATTTAACTAAGGAAATGCGTTTCGCCGACCAATGAAATCCCTCCACGTGGCGACACCTTGAACAATCACGTCTTTTTAAGAAAGGCAATTATGACGCGATGGCCCCGCAGTTCCTCGCACATTAAATGCAAGCGAGATCTGATTAATGTGCCCTCCATCAGTAACGTTTAGTCATCAAAGGCAGGGTACAAATGACACAAGCTCCTAGGCAGCTCCCGCTAGACCATCCCGCTAACGGTCCAAATATAGACTTGAAGGATGGGCACTGGTGAAGGTGACCAAAGCCGCTAGACACTCAAAATAAGTAAGCGATCAAGCATGTATGGCGATAAGAGATCCCTACAGCCCTTGAGTCATATCGTTTGAGCAGTGAAGAGAAAGTTCAACGACACAAGAGATAAAAGGCAAAAATTAATGCTTTTATTCATTAAAGTGTTCTTTATAGAGTATAAAACTTATGTCAGGGAAAGTACAAAAGACAACGAAATAAAACAGAGTACAATAAACGGTAGAATAGCGGCACCCCAGGAAGACTCGGCCTTGTGCATAGATGCACACCACCTCATTTTCGAGACATCTACCTTAACACCAATTCTCCTCCCAAAGGGATGGAGTGGATGCCGAAACCACGCTTCCGGTGAGATAGGTTCTGCCACAAGTGAAGGAAAGGCATCCATTAGGAGTCCCACTGGAGCCGCGATGCGCCCATCTACGTCCCAATGGAACTTCGGGACTCACCTCCTATTTCAGACAGCACAGATGAACATTCAGCCGCAGTAAATGGCGGCGACGACATGCTTTTGAGGGAACAGAATCCCCCGAATCAGCATGCTTGCCTCATGACGCTCCCCCTACAACTAAGAACCCAGGCTAGCCGGAGAGGAGGCACTTGACAATTGCAGAGTGGCCGACCTACCCTCGTTACAACGAGGAAGCATCCACGAAAAAAGCATGACGACAAGTTTCAACAGTGGCTGCAAATCTCCTGCAGATCCATCCGATTCCTTTGTTGAACTCCACAGGGCGCAAGACAAGCCAATGACTCCACATTACTTCACCAACGAAGGGATAAGTGTGAGTCACCCAAACTGAAAACCCCTCAATTTATAGCAGCGAAGAAGGTCCAACGAGCTGCCAAATGGGCGCGCCACCCGATGGCCATCAATCGAAACACAAGAAAGCCATTAATGCGCTAGCCGACTCCTGGGTGACGAATCTTTCCCAATAGAGCACCGAATCTCTGTGGGGCCTCTTAAAGGTTGCATATTCACATGGGAAAGGAACGACACCCCTGAGAGTTGAAGACCTACGCATCTCAAGGATGCCCACGCAGACAGACGGTAGGACCCACCTTTGACATGTCATGTAATATATCGGATCCCAAGTGGATTATTTTAATATTAATTATAATTTTTGGGTATTTTGAATATGGTGAAAATAAATTAAAATATTCTAAAATTTTGAGTAATGATCGGGATTTTGGGGTGGCGCCCGAGGTGCGCCTGTGCTGTTGTTCGGAATACGATTTGGAATTTGAAATAAAAGAAATATAAT